>JAPFBL010001375.1:0-15307 GCA_026182355.1 Hermatobates lingyangjiaoensis | reverse complement strand
GACCGCTTTTACGGTTGAAAGATTTAGTCTTGTTTTCCTTTCTTATTGTGGTTTTGATCATTGTATATATATATATAGAAATGTCTAAACCATAATAAAGAAATAAGACTGCGATCTTTCAATCTTTTATTAGGTCTAAAATCTTTAATTGAATTGTTATATTTAAATTTGATATATATATATATATATATATATATATATATTAGTCCAGTTATACCGTTGACTTTCAACTCTTTTATTCTAACCGCTTGTTTCTTGTTAATTATTTGACCTTTGACCTTCTCTTTATATTAACCTGTACTAATCCTTTTAATCTATTAATAGAAATGACTAAGCATGAGTCATCGATTTTAATTTAACATGTCACTTGGCCAACTCCTTTTCCAGTTGAACCTGTTAGCAGGAGGTTAGTTCGTAAGATCGAAATCTCTCAGTCTTAAGATCGTGAATGCCGAGACTGCGGTTAATTTTAATGATACCTGTTTAAAGACGATCTGTTGCCTATTTTCCATATATATATATATATTATATATATATATAATATATATATATATATATATTATATAGGTGTATAATGTAATCGGGATTCGGTCAATTTTCCAGGATCAAAATCAAACTCTCAATGCCGACGTTTCGGTTTTATTTAAAACCTTTTTCATAGGCCTACAAACAAAGGATGACAAGAAATCATATATATAGTATATATATATGATATGATATGATATATTATATATTAGCCTATGAAAAAGGTTTTAAATAAACCGAAACGTCGGCATTGAGAGTTTGATTTTGATCCTGGAAAATTGACCGAATCCCGATTACATATATATGATTTCTTGTCATCCTTTGTTTGTAGGCCTATGAAAAAGGTTTTAAATAAAACCGAAACGTCGGCATTGAGAGTTTGATTTTGATCCTGGAAAATTGACCGAATCCCGATTACATTATACACCTATTCTATCCAACGGTTGATATATTATTGAATTTGTTATATATATATATATATATATATATATATAAAGATTTCACATAAACACGTGAAACAACAATCAATGATTAAACCACAATAAGAATGGGAAAACAAGACTAAGATCTTTCAACCGTAACAAGCGGTCTTCGTCAGAGTCAAAAACCAACTGAGTTGGTTTTTGACCTCAACCTCAGTTGGGTTTTTGACTCTGACGAAGACCGCTTGTTACGGTTGAAAGATCTTAGTCTTGTTTTCCCATTCTTATTGTGGTTTAATCATATATATATATATATATATATATATATATATATATTATATATAAATAAATATCATTTGAACAAATCAAAAGAATTATTAAATTAAATAGCAGGTAAAAGAATGCATAAAAATTACTATCAAACTGACTTCTACAATTCGGCATTAGTTATCATGAGGAGGAGATCTCGCTCAAATAGTCTTAGCTCGATACATGGGAATGACTTTTCCCGAATGACCAATTCTGTTGAAATATAGAAATAAATTATGCTGTCATTTTTGCAATGATAATGTCAATATAAATTAAATACACGGAAAGAACTCAAGTAAAAGCTACACAAAAACTTTCAACTATATTTCGACTACTTCATCATCAGGTAGAAAGATGTGAGTCACTCCGTAGACAAGTAACGACTCACATCTTTCTACCTGATGATGAGGAAGTCGAAATATAGTAGAGTTTTTTCAATCTCTTTTACGTGTGTTCCTTTATTTATTTATAAATAAATAAATAAATAATTTTTTTTTTATAAGATATGCTGTGTTTTATATTGTATGATAAATGTTTTTGTTGAAGCTTTCACTTATACCATGGTCGGTGGATAATGTATGTATGTTATCAACATGTATGTTATTTTACATTTTTGGTGAGATATGGTTCGATCTGAATGGTTTTCGAGCTAATTTGGTATCTTCAGAATTTTTTGGTGAGTAAATAATTTTATAAGTGCCAGGGTAGCGTAGTGACGTGAGAGTTCGCCTCTGGACTAGTAGATCCGGGGTTCGATGCTAACTTTGATCCTCAATTTATTCATATTGTAGGTGAAAAACTCTGAGCCTTTTGTTACTCGGAGAGGACGTTAAGCCGTCGGTTTCCGAGCCTGTACGCTGTCAGGCATTCGTTAAAGATCTCTACTCTAAACACAGTCGAGTTAGGCAACATGTACGAGGTGTGTAAATAAAGTAGTGAGACTGATTTTTTTTAAATTTTCTATTCAAATATAATTACAATGTGATATTGTCACCTTCAAAATAGTTCCCTTCGGAAGCCACACAGCGCTGGAGACGGTCCTTCCAATCATTGTAGCATTGCTGGAACTCGGATTCTGGAATGGCCTTCAGCTGGTCGGTTACAGCAGTTTGTATGTTTTGTAGTGTCCCGAAATGAGTTCCCTTGAGGTGATTTTTCAATCTCGGGAAGAGGAAAAAGTAACAAGGACTCAAGTCTGGTGATAAGGAGGCTGAGGAGCAACAGGAATGTTTTTACTGGCCAAAAACTCGTTTATTGAGATGGCAGTGTGACAGGGCGCGTTGTCGTGATGCAACACCCACTTGTCTTTGATGTTTGGCCGCACAACGAAGGACTCTTTTTCGAAGTCTTTCAACTGTTCCCCGATCATTCTGACTGTCAAGCGTCCATCTGAACGCACAAGGTTCCGTACTCTGTTGAATTTTCATCGGTGTTTGCACTTGAAGGCCTCCGCTTCGTGGTTCATCTTCAATCGACTCTCTTCCTTCTGAAAATTCCTTAAAACCACCGAAAAACCTGTGCCCTTGATAAAACACGTTCTCCATAGGCCTCCTGAAGTTTTTCAAAAGTTTCGGTTGCATTATGTCCAAGTCTGAAGCAAAATTTGATTGCACACCGCTGCTCAACTTTGAGGTACTCATTTTTAAAAGCTCAAGAAAAAACCATTTCACGAAACCAACGCTACGGACAAACAAATGACTGTGGCGAGTTCAGATTCATACTGGAGGCGCATCACACGTGCACTGACGCTACTCAAGGCCATGCGTCTCAGCGTTGCCAGATCGAAAGCGACGTTGCCAGTCTCACTACTTTATTTACACACCTCGTAGGTGTCCCAATTTAGAATGTTCTTTATTTGGTATCACAAAGGGCCAATCTTTGGCTTATGTGTGTTCTCTCTTATAATGGCCACTTATATCGAACCTAACCTAACTTAACCTAAATTATTTTATGTATTTATTAGTAAATAAGTCGATTACTATGTGCGTATAGTGGTTTCAATAGCAGATACCACAATAAGAAAGAAGTACAATTATGAAAATATGCCCAAGGAAAGTAGCTATTTTTGAAATAATTATTTAGTCAACCAAAGTCTATTGTTTGTGAGAAAATTTTGGTTGTTACTTATGAAAACTAATAAAAATTTCCTTAATTAATTAAAGGAACTTGCTTTTTTAAATGATAAAATTTATGTTTTATTTAAACTCAAAAAGATGAAGGACTAGATTTTTACATGAAGTGATTGGTATTCTTGCAGGTATCTAGGTAATGAAAGTATCATAGGAGACTGTCTTGACAAACTTTTTGGCGTCTCTAAGACCAAGTTTGTTTGGCTGACTTAGTTGAACCAAGTGAGAGTTAAACTTTTTTATCGTGTCGTGATTCACCATGTCCATTCTCACTTCATTTGCCATTCTTCGGCAACATCTGATATTTGAACAAGCTATCTTGAGTAAATATAGAGATTTGTTTGAGCTGACAAATTAATAATATTTAATAGGTTTTTATAGAGTTTTGAAAAAAGAGATGCGAGGTCTTTCTTTTTCCACTTCAGGTTAGCGAGCTTTGTGATGAAATGCTAAAGTAGTCTTCCTTTTACCAAGTTAAGAATATCTCCACTTATATGCTTCAAAGCAAAAAAACATTTTGAGTTTACATTTTATCCATATACTTGAGCGGTATCAGGCAAGATTTGAATTGGTTTATTTCATTGGCTTCCAGAATACCAGCAGCCTCCTGATGTCAGATGCATGCTCTGCAAATATGGAGACACCAGAAGTGAAAACGATCACTGGTAGACAGTGTGGAATAATGACATGTTTACAGCCCTAATCCTAAAAAGAAATTTTCTACTGTTACCAAAAATAGGATTTGAAAGGTCCAATAATGACTTCTTGTAATTTTGGTTTCTCTGTTTACCAAATTATTATTATTGTTGAAACAAATAACATTTTGGCAGAGCATTTCAACTGACAATCACTTCAAGATAAACAAATATCAATTTTCAGATTTCAATCTTCATTTTTTGTCTTTTCATAGTTCAGAGAGTACTATCCTTCTGACATATCATTGTCACAATAAATGGTTTAAAATTTAGAAATGAATACTCCAAATCACATCGGTGTTTAAAAAAAATATAATCATGTCAATGAAAAATGATATCACCGATAATTTAATTTTTGAAAATATTCAAGGCCTTAAATAAATGTTTTTCCAATTTTCAAAATTTTTTTTTTTAATTTCCATGTCAATGAATAATTATATCACCAATGATAATTTTGGAAATTTATTCAATTAAACCATTCATTTATGAATAAATTACGATCATATTCAGAATGTCTAATGCATTTGCACTTTTAAATGATGAAAAGGAAAATAAAAACCAACATGATTTTGAACATGAGATGAACTTCATAAAACTAACAAGATTTATTCCAGGTAATGTTCATTAATAAATTATTAGGTACAACTACAAATTATTTGAAAAGAAAATTCTAAACAATTAATTATTTTAAATAATTATTTCCATGATATGCAAACTTTACTTTACGTAATATAGATAATTTAGAATTTTATCTTAAAGGTGAAGAACATATATACGAGTATATTTGTAGTTTTGCTGAATTCCTTACTGAAATATTTTCTGCTAAATAGGTTTTTTTTCAGAATGAAGTTAAACATATATTTTTATCAATTAATGAAATAATATTTATAAAAATAATTTTGAATTAAATTAAATAGGCAGTTACTCTAAGAGAACCATTTTTTTATAGTTAAAATAATGAAAATTTACTTCAGGTAAATATTAATTTGAGACTGTGGACTTACCAGGTTGCAATCTACAATAATATTTACCACCAAATTAATAAAAAACAAATAATTAATGACTTAATGCATATTTTAAGACAAAGAGTTAAGTTAAAGGAGTTCTAGTGACAGTTTTAATTCTTTATTGTATACACCCATTTGTTATTCTCCAAGAGATTTTTCGACAATTTTTGTTGTAGATGAACACCAATTTATACAATATCAGTATATATGGTTTTCTACAAATCAATAGATGTGTAAACTTATGAAAGTTGGTTTTTCAATAAGCTCCATTTTCATGCCAATATTTACACTGTTACAAACGTTTTCTGCTGTACTCAAACGTTTCAACGTTTACTATATAAAAATTATCTCTAAAACTCACATCAAATACTTTTTGAAGAATTAAAATAATCTTAATATAGTTCTGTAATCTATATGATTTGGATAATTGGGGTAAATTGTTCAACACATTTACTTGAGGATAACTTTTCATATTAATTTTAAACAGTAATTTAATAATAGCAGATTACATAAATAATTCACTAATTTTAGCTTCGATGTGAACAGTTTTTATGATATATTTTTTTCAAATAAAGAATGAATAAATAAAATTAACATTTTTTTTACAATTAATATTTTAGGTTTACTACCTACAAATGAATATTATGGGTTCACAAATAGTAAACCTTTAGTCGAAGACAGATTTGGATAATCAGAATCAGGATTGGGATAATTAAGTCGAGACGTTTCAATAATATTTTAATTATTCATATAAATTGTTGAATAATTTTTTTTATTTAAAGTGTATTAAAATTCTATTTAATTCTATTTAATTCAAATCAGAATAATATTGTTTTGTGATTAGCAAATTAACGATTTACCTGCTATTTTCTCTATCTCTGTTTAATATTGAGAAATGGTTTAATCATGTTTAGTTTACGATGTCCTTGCTTAGATATATGTTCGTCCAGTTGACCCTAGTGGTGATAATTTATTGAGATCCGCTTTTCTTTTTGATTTGGGGGTACTGTTCCTTCTGCTACAAAGCCTTTTTGTTTGCCATTTCAAAGAGGAGTGTTTTCTTTTTTCTAAGTTTAATCAATAATGTGAAGATCTATTGTTACTTGTTATTTGGGGACTATAAATCGTTATTTCTAGGACAGCATTTTCAATTAGTTCATTGCTTTGTAGCATTAATAAATAAAAAATGTTCATGTTTATTTATTTATATTTCATTCAGTTTCAGTCCTATTTTGTTCACCTTTCTGATAGCAAGATTATTTGTTATTCGAGAAACGTGTCAGATATGTCAAAATATCCAACAAATTAGGTTTTTATTAATGCAAAATAAACTTCCACCCTATAGGAATTAATTTAGTTTTTATTTTGTTTATTCTTCTTTCGTAATGGCCTCTTTGACTGTTAATATAAATTATAGTTTCATCTATATTATATGGAGATTATACTAGTCTACACATGTAACAATAAAATGGGAACTAAACAAAACAAACATTACAAATTTCTACTTCAACTTTTTCTCAAACATATTTTCATGTCTATTATAATTGTGCAAAGTCTTAATTTAATCTGCAAGGTGTTAAACATTTCAAGAAATAAAATATATTTTTTTTATCAGAAATGAAAGATCATTAAAATATATTTATTTACTGTTTAAATATATAAATATATTTATATTAAATAAATATATATATCAAATATATAACATATTTATTATAATTCATAATTGCTAATGCATATTAAACATATTGAAACTATTCAGAAAATTTATGAATATTATTCAGTGTTTTGTCATTCATTCCTAGAATGAACGATTTTTCTAATTTTAAACACAGTATAAGTAGAGATTTTGGAATACTAACTCATAAATTCTTATATCTTTTCATTTAACATAAATATTTTGTTATTTTATACAAAATATCAAAAACTATCATTCAAGTGTAAGTAGAAATGAATGCTCCTATATCTTTTGAAAGATATGTGAAATCATTTTGCTTTAAAATATATCACAAAATCATGTTTATCAGTACTGAAAAAAGAATATGGTATGGTTATTGTATAAACAAATGATTTATTGAACATAGTGAACCCAAATCTGGTAGCAATGACAAACTTGCTTATTATGATGTTTTGATAAAATAAATCTAGGAGTAGATTTTTAAACAAAGGAGTCTAGTCAAAATAAAGCATTCTAAAGCAGTCTTTGTTTGTCATTTCCAAGAGGAGTGATTTTTTCTGATTTCAATTCAATATGTGGTGATCTGTTGTTAGTTATTATTAGGGTCTTTCAATCATATTTGTAAGGCAGAAGAAACTAAACCGAAGAAACTAAAAACATGCTAGGTAATTTCATAAATGTCTAAAGTAATATAAAAATATAAAATAATTAGTAAATAAAATGAACAAAATGATATATGTTTAATTACAAACGTATGCTGTTCTTTCACGGATTTAATAGAAACATAAAATAAACTTGTAAAATAGGAATAATTGGTTCATTACGTACTAAAATCAAATACGTAGAAATTATTAGTGAGAAAATGTTTTTTTATTTTGAAAATTTTTGAATATATTTTCTAATACATAATTGTATGAATAAAAATTTGTGAACACTTGAATCAGTCAAGTAAGAAATAAGAAACTATTTTAAATTAAGTTATGCATAAACTGTATTTTGATTTTCATTCGTAGTAGAGTTTGGTATAGCTAGAAGGGTGTTAAAAATGTAACTGTCTGATATAATCGAAGAACAGTGTTAGCAGTGACCATTAGTTAAATTAGCATAGAAGGTTTAATATTACGTCGTTAGAAAGGATTCGGTTAAAATTAAATATTCAAACCCTTCTTAATTAAAACGCAAGCTTTCATCTTTTTTTTTTTATACAAGAGTAGATTAAAATTGGTTGGTTCAAAAAAACACTTTCCATGCCAGTGTAACAAATTTAAGGTACAATATATTAAAGAAAGAATTATTCAAAAAGTCCTGGTTCTTGTCAGCATAATGTTTTTATGAGTCGTATGAAAGCATTGTATTAAGCTTTTTAAATATATAAATTATTATGGAAACTTAATAATTTGTCCTAAAGACATTCGTTTTTATGGTAGGTAGTCACCGCTTTGAACTTTTTACTAATCTCTATTCTTCTGTGTTCACTAATGCACTTGTATATTTATTTTCACTTAAATTTTCTATTTTATTTAATCTTTTTTCCGCTTTTACAAAATTTTTCTTGTCATTCTTCCTAAGTCTAATATACTCTTTATTTTATCCTTTAATTTTCTCTTCCATTCCAAGTTTAATTTCATCTATAATTTATTCCAAGTATCAGTTGAGGTCTGGTAGTGTCTAGGGTAAATTTTCATCGCTTTCCAATTTAAGACATAACAGTAAGTTCTACAATACTGTAAGATGATATGACAAAAGAAGCTACCAATGTATAGTAAATGATAGTTGCGTTCGTGACCAGTAGGAATAAAGTTTCCGGTCAAGTTCAATCCAAGTATGTGGCTGATACAAGTGCTTTACTCAACACAGATGAATAGAGATTAGTAACAAATTCAAAACAGTAACCACCTACCGTTAGTTTTATCAATATAAAAATTATTTAAATAGAGTTTAGTGTATCACCTCATCATCTACATCTTCATGTCTTGACAGCAACTACTTTGGAAAATTTCTAGTAAAACCGTAAACTAGTTCAATGACTAGAAAACCTTGGTAAAAAAGTAGTGAATGCTGAAGTTGTTGCCAACTTTAACAGTATATACGAGTATATATATATAAATATAACAACATTTCACAATAAATAAGTTAAATAGCAATCAACGTTCAAACCATAGAGGAAGTGAACTAAAAAAAAAATAAATACTTGTCAATATATATATATATATAATTTCAATGTTATTGATACATATAGGTAAATTGTATTTCCATATTTCTACAACTGCTTCCTCAGGAGAAGTACTCTTCTCGATTGGTAATAGAATATTGGTTTTATTTAGCTTAAATAAAATTATTAGTTGTTTTTATTGTAAGCACCAAATTGTTAATATTCAAAAGTAACTTCTTTTTAGCAGCACTTTTTAATTTGAGAAACCTTCTTACAGTAAAAGATAAATATTAATTTTTATTTGCTAACAAATTAATATAATTTTGACTATCCATAGGATACAAACTAAAAAAAAATAATTTTGTTAGTAAATTCAACGATATTATTTCAGTGACTAAGGGTAAATTAAAACTTTAAGTAAACTAGTTCAATTTGTAGAGTGAGAATGATTACAGGAATGAATTAAATATATTGTAATATCAAGGAATTAAAACCTTATTCTTTATACAGTTAGAATGTACTACCTCGTTACATTTCAATCAGTAAACGTAGTTCAGGAGGTACAAGAACTACTTTAGAAGACAGGATAGGTATATTTGGACTAGAGAAGAAAGCTTCTATATTAATAATATTGCAGGTAAGGTCTAACCGGAGTCCTTATTGCTTAATACCTCGCCAGTCCCTGCCGACTATTATTAAACCATCTTAAACTCATCTCATCTCTCTCTCTCTCTCTCTCCTCTCCCACTTTGTCTCTGTCTCTCTTCATATTTCTCCTATAGTTCTTCTAATAATCATTATATATATATATTAGTATCAGATGGCAGCAAATCTTCTTGAAGGCATATTTTGTTGAAGTGTATCGCAGCTTCGGCATTCGCGACTTAAAATTGCCTAAGCTGCAGTACACTTCGACAATATATATATATGTATATATATATACAAAATATTACAATAATATCTGATATATTAGATGGATTAATTTATGACGGTGAAAATATTGGGAACAATACAATAAGGCCTTTCGTTAATGCGTCATCGGAGAGCAAGTGAACTAAAAAAAATAATAAATACTTGTCAGTCTAGTTGATTGAAGTCTCTAGAATTGCTGGCAACCCTGACTGTGTTTAATATTCTTATAATTGAAACAGTCTTAATCTGTTTAGTTATTCCATTAATCAACACTTCGTCTAATTTGTAAAGTCCTAGGCTATTGTTCATTAATTTCTCATAAAAGTTCTTTATGAGTGCACTTACAAACGATGCAAGATTCCTAATTTTTTATTTAAATGAGAAACTTGGTTTTATGAGTATAAAAATATAATGAAATTATTACATTCATCAGTAAATAAATGATTTTGTATCACGTAGGTGGCTGGTATTCATTTTTGAGTAAAGAACGTTTAAAGGAAATTTTAAACGTTTTAAAAATTTACACTTTAGTAATACTATCACGTTTATAGGTGATCGTAACTACAATATCAAACAAAGCAGTTTATTGTGTAGTTATTTAAGTCAATATAAGTTATATTCATTATTAGAAAGAGACTTAGTAACAAACCAATTGAAATTATCAATTAAATATAATTTTTTCTAGACTTATACATACAGCCGGAGTTCATGAAACTTAGTTATCCGATCCCAAACTAATTTAAGTGATTAGATATTAGATATAAGATAGTATATCAAATATCTTATATCTTAATATCCTATATCTAATATCTTAATAAACAATATAAGATATTAGATCAACTGGAACACAAGCCAAACTACGTGATATTGAACCGATTAGAACTGAAATTTCAAACTTTTCAACCATTTCCATCGAAGTGGTTGGAGCTAATGAATGCATGTAATTCATAACGATAGTTAAATAAAACTAAAAGAAAAATCAATTGTTTGTCAAGAAGTTTGATATTATGTTTACTTATAGAAAGGTTGAGTGTAGGCCACTCCAGATTTTTTTTCAGTTTTAGTTCGAGAAGGAATCATTTGTTTGCACTTTATGAATTGATAAACTTTAAGTTTATTAATAGAAATCGTTCCAACATCTTCGCGTTTTGTCTTTCACCCTTAGTGCTTTTCAAAGGGGGGGAAAGTGTGGCTCATTTGTTATTTGGTACACATTTTGGTTGTGAGTGATCCACATTACCAAAAAAATAATAATTAAAAAAACATTCTTTTCTAAAATAACTATAGCAATGACAAAACATGTATACCAGTAGTTTAAACAAACGAGATTGTCATAATAATAATGCATATATTATTACGCTTAACAAGATTTCACAATAAACACGTGAAATAACAACGTACTAACCACAAAAGTCTAAGATATTTCAACTGTAACATGTGGTCTTCGTCAAAAGTCTTTGTCTTCGTTTTGGACATTGATTAATACGCTTGTGCCTACGGGTGTCACACTTTATCTGATAAGGCAACATTAATATTTAGTAACTGATACAGTGGAGCATGTCATTACTGATGATAATTAAATACTAATTAGTCACGGATTCAAGTTCTATTTAAATAAAGTAAGTTCATTTTTTCTAAAAATGTTGCTTTACATTTCTCCAACATTATACTGTATTTATAAATAAAACAACAGAAATTCACTATTATTATAATTCTTAAGTCTCCTAAGGCAGGTTGTGGCATTTCTATGATTCCCAATAGTTGTTATTTGTCAAAGGGACAAAGCCGGGGGTGATTCCACTTAATTTTATAATAGATACAGCCTTAAAGACGAATTTACTTCTTTCTTAGTTTGAAAAGTTTATTTTTTTTTTAATTACTGCAATTTTAATGGGACCATCTTTTCAAACTATTTGTTATTATTTAACCATGTTGTTTTAAATGAAACAAATATTTTGGTTAATTTAAATCTTAAATGGAGTAAATCACTAGAAATGTATTGTTGTAGAGTGGGGTTAACGGATGTTGAAATTAAACTGAACATTTTACCTCTCACTTGAGAGGTGCAATACAAACTGCTTGGCTCTAAATGTAAGTAAAAGGCCTGTTATATATTTCACGGATCAAAGCGTCCTACTTCCAACAACAGTAAAATGTTCCCTCACATTTTACAACCTCTTCGACTATTCGTTATTATACGTATGTTATTTAACCATATTCAAACCAACAAGCATCAAATATTGTTAATTAAACTTGTCTTATAATTTTTACAAATATTAAGTTTAAATATTTAAATTAACAATTAATTAATTCAATATCGTTATGCTGCAGTAGAGTGAGAAATAAATTTATAATTTCTAAAAAATCCAATTAAAATTTTTACGCAACAGTTTCAATAATTCTGAAAGTATTTGTTTAATATAATTTACATTTAATTTTATACTTATAAGAAACTTTTTGATTTTTAATGACGCAGTGAATTATTCCAAATCTAACCATTTGAACGGTTTTTGCTTTGATAAATTTCAAAATTTGTCACTTGAAAAAATGGGTAAGATGAAGGTTGCTTTCAGGGGTGAATCATATACCTACAAATTATTGTGATATATATTTATTTGAAATTTCAGATGTTTTATTATTGGATATTACATATGTATTATTAGGATAAATTTATTTAACACTATATCAATACAAGATATAAACCGAAATAAATTCTACAGTTCCTATATTATTGACCATGGGAAGAACAATAAATAAACTGTAAATAGTGGATCCATCACTTTTTAAAAGAATTAAAACGATATATATCTGGGGAATGTATCAATGAGTTATCTATTTTCTTGGCTCTTACTAAAGATGTTAAAATATCAGTATTCGTCATATCTTTGTATCAAAACATGAAAACGTCCTTACAATCAAAGAAAAATAAATTCGGTAGCTCACTCTTTGACAATGCACAAAAAATTTAATACATGTAATTAAAACCGGATTCAATAGTTCTTTTTTGTAGTTCGTTACAACCAAATATTTATAATAAATAATAATGTATGTAAATGCGAATAAATAAATATTATATATATGTAAATGCTAATACTAATTATAATAAAATAATAGATGAACAAAAAAAAATATTGATAATGATTCAGTCCAGGAAGTAGCCCATCCAATTATTTGTATCCTCTAAAGCTCATAAGGTATTATGAGAATTTGAGTAGTGTATGTAATTATGGACTTCAACACAGAAGCAGTCATTAAAACTAAAAGCGTAGGAGTTTGCATGGAAAGCAATAGGAAGATTGTTGCTTTGAGCAACAGAGGATTTATGACAATTTATGTTCGTAGTCGATTCGTTGTAGCCTAGCCAACGTAAAAAGCGTGACACTGACTGCAGTGTAGGTCATCTCTGGTGGTATTCGGGCTATTTCGTATTATCAGATTGGTTGTAGTTTGCGACTTGTAGTAGATGTGGAGTTGTATTCGGTCGTTGGGTTCTTTGCATTTAACATTCCTCTTGAGGATATGTTTTAGCACCTGCTCATCTGTTTTGTAGGCCTCCGTGAATTGGTTCCTGTGATATAGGGTTTGCGTTCGGCTGTTGGGATCGGTGGTACTATTAGGGGTTTCTTCTTTCTTGGTGAGGTATTTGTTGAGGACTTTGTCAAATGAATTGTTGGAATAACCATTGTTCAGGTTATTCTTCAGTTTGTTGAGACAAAGTCCTCAACAAATAGCTCACCAAGAAAGAAGAAACCCCTAATAGTACCACCGATCCCAACAGCCGAACGCACAGGAACCAATTCACTATATATATATTTATATATATATATAATTAAAAGAAACGGTCCAGCGGACTTTTTTAAATAAAATAAATTCAAACGAAGGAAACACACAGAAAGACACAGACATAACTCACATCGATATGACGACGATGGTCGAAATATCGATGTGAGTTATGTCTGTGTCTTTCTGTGTGTTTCCTTTGTTTTAAATTTATTATATATATATATATATATATATATATATAAATATATATTTATAAACTAAAATCCCAAAAATAAACACGCATAAAAGAGATCACAAAAACTCACTACTATATTTTGACTGCTTCATCATTGGAGGACTCACTCCTCGCTTGTCTTCGGAGTGACTTACAATGTTTCTATCTGATGACAAAGCAGTCAAAATATAGTAGTGTGATTCTGTGGCTTCTTATATGTGTGTCCTTTTTGTGAATTTAGTTTTTTTTAGTTCGTAGGATTATATATATATATATATATATAAAATTCAATAATATATCAACCGTTGGATAGAATAGGTGTATAATGTAATCGGGATTCGGTCAATTTTCCAGGATCAAAATCAAACTCTCAATGCCGACGTTTCGGTTTTATTTAAAACCTTTTTCATAGGCCTACAAACAAAGGATGACAGAAATCATATATAAACATCAACATATAACTAACATCAAAATGGAATATTACAGTTGTGAAAAAAAACAAAAATATATATACAAGTAGAAGTAATAGAAAAGCAATAAACAATTTTTATGAACTTACAGAAGTCAGAATTTTTGAATTAGAAAAATGATGAAATTTACATTTATTAAAATGAAGTAACAATAGATAGTTAGTGAACTAACATCTTAACTGGTCAAAAACTTGGACCAGACTAACTGATTACAATTACATGTAAACCAAAACACTGTTCACTCAAAGAACACAAAAAGGAACTAAGGAAATTAAATTTCACTAAATCAACTTAACATCCTGAATAAATAGTGTTCAAATTGGTAATGTACTTCTATGATTAACTGAACTTTGATCTTTTTTAATATATAGCATTTCGTGGGTCTTTCTTCTTTGCTCATCTTGTTCTTTATCTACTATAATTGCTTCTTCAAAATAACATGTGACCTTCGTTTAAGGCATGGAATGCTAAAGCAGTGGCGTTACTTTTATTAGTTCTTATTGAATAAGAATGTTGATAAAGTCTTTCTTTAAAAAAACGACTTGTTTCTCCGTAATAACGCTTGTCGCAGTCTTTACATTTGATCGCATAAATGAGGTTACTTTGTAACTCCTTTGGTATTTTTTGTTTCAAATTTGAAAATAAAGACTTGACTTTTCTTTTGTTATAAAATGCCAATGTAACTTCAGGTACATTTTGTTTGAAAACTTTTCTAATTGATTGTGATAAGCCCTCAACATACGGAAATTTGAAATACTTTTTATTTAAAACTTCAAGTTCAGCATGATTTTGATTGGAATGTTCTGGTTGTTCTTTGTATATTTAAACCAATAACGTTCAATTAAGTTGTTTGGATAACAATTTTTCTGAACAATGACTTTAACCCTTTTTCTTATTTTCTTTTAGAAAACAGGACTTAAAATTTCAAAACCTTTTAACTAAATTTTGAACGCAATTCAATTTTTGGTTTATAGAATGAGAGGATGATGTTCAGTATTCTTCCTGCATGGTGGC
>JAPFBL010001374.1:0-16561 GCA_026182355.1 Hermatobates lingyangjiaoensis | reverse complement strand
AAGAAAGTATGACAGTATACAGCAACTGAGTTGATTCGAACGCCTAACACTGTAGGTATAAATATTTCGTCTTTGTTCGACAACTATTACAGAATACGGGAACTTTGTTGTCTCACACGAAAATCACTTTATCTATAAATACTATGAATAGTATGACAGAATACAGAAATTTTCAAATTTTTCGCAATCATAAATAATGTAGTAGTACAAAAACATTTATGAATATTTCTAAATATATTAAGAATTAAAAGTAAAGCATATACCAATATCAGATTCAGATTTCTCTTGATTTTTCCTCAATTTATACAGATCGTCCTCAACAATGACAGTTATATCATTGCAATAGTCCAAATTTTCTCCTCTCTTTAATTTTATATAAACCTAGAAAAAAGATTTATTTCTTAATTAAAATAACATTTAGCACTATATTTCAATAAAATAACATTTTTTCATCGTATATTGATATCTTCTAATAATTTTATCAAATATCAAAGAAACAGACCAACAGACTTGCAAGGTAAGCATAACGTTCATGCATTTCAACTGCATCTACGTCACCCTCTGACCAGCACACATACTTAACCACCAAGTCGATAGGTTTGGCTCGACCTATACTTATACTTATATACTTATACTTATACTTGATGTCAGTCCGGCTTGTTGTTGAAACATATCCCCTTTCTCCTCCCAAGATTCCATTTGGGCAGCTTCTCTTTGTCTCTGCATAGCTTGCATTGAAAACTCCCTTTCTTTTCACGTTGCACATCTAGCCCATTTATGCAAAACGAAGAAAAAATGAATCAAAGTTGGCTAGTTACACCTATATTGAAATATATAGCAATTATAGACCACTTATAGAAAAAGTTGAAAAAATGAAACAAACTTGACAAGTTACTACCAATTATGTGGCACAATCAGCCAACTTATAGAAGAAGCTGAGAAAATGAAACAAAGTTAACTAGTTACTATCTATCTTTAAATATATTACACTTATAGCCGACTTATAAAAAAAATTGAAAATATGATACCAATTTGACAAGTTACTATTCGTCTTCATCCATATCGCACTTTGATTCTAGTTATAGAAAAAGGTGAAATAATGAAACAAAGGTGACATACTGCAACCTGTCTTCAATCATATCGAACATTTAGCCCATATATGCAAAAAGATGAAAAAATGAAACGGAGTATACTAGTTACCTGCTACAGTCAAATATACCGCACTTATAGACCACATATACAAAAAAGTTAAAAAATAAAAGTTGACAAGGTACTACCAGTGTTCAACAATATCACACTACTAGCTCATTTATGGAAACAGTTAAAAAATTGAAACGAATTTGACTAGTTACAACATATTATCAAATATATCGCACATACAGTATAAATAGCCCACATATACAAAAAGTTATAAAAGTGAAACAAAGTATAGAAATTACTACCTTTTTTTCAACCATATCGCACGTTTAACCCTTATATGCAAAAAGTTGAAAACATGAAACAAAGTTTACTAGTTACTATCTACAGATATTTTTTACATTGTTTATATTACTATGTATATATTTCTTTACATTGTTTATATTGACTTAAAAATATTTTGAGTGAATCCAATGAAATATAATTGATGTATAAAGGTTTAAGAAAATATTTTTAAATAATTTAATTAGTTTATAAGTGATGCAATCAAAATATATTCTTATATGGAAAAAATTAACGCCAATCAAACATATAATTTCTTATGGGTTCTATGGTATCATGGATTTGTCTCACATAATGCTCTCTAATCAATCTATAAGTTGCATCCTTATACAAAACTTAATAGCAGATGTAACTTTTTTTGTGTTTATGAATCATAGAATCTTTGGGATTGTTGAAGTGTGAGGAATGGACTCATTCCTCAAGAAAGAGTTATTCAGTTGTTAAAAAACCAGTTCTTTCACTGTTCTAGTCTAATAGTTCATATCTATTATTTTCAAAGAATTCAAGCTTCCAACTATAAAGTTTTAGATTATACTGATCAAAGCCAGCACTGAATTTGATTTGAGCATTCAAAACTGGCTCATTACTACTACAGTTTTTCACAGTATTCATTGACAGCTGCGATATAAAAGAGTTCAGCACGCAGGAAAACGATGACACTCGTTTAGGGTCAATTGAAGTTTTGACAAAGAGAATTAAAGTTTTTTTTTTAAAAAAATACCGGCATGCCATAAACGTTTAGAATATTATCTACAATAACATTTTAATTTGAAATAACCAAAAACGTGTTATACAGGTAAATGTTATTTACCCACAACGATTAACGCCGAAGGTGAATAAATCGAATGAGAGAGGCACACAGTCCTGCAGAGAGGACGTTACGGTCCCGAGCCTGTACGATGTCAGACTCTCTTTAAAGAATTCTATTCTAAATACACTTGGATTCTCCCAATGTAAAATGTTCTTTGGGCCCCATAGCGTAGAAAGAATTATGCATGACGGGAAAGTCACTTTTTTTTTGCCAAAAACCGGTTTTTAGAAAACATTTTTTTCTGTACACATTAGAAACAACACAGACAAATTTTAAACACCCCAAAACTACAAAGCATACAGAGAGTAAAGAACACGAAGATCATTTTTTAGGAGAAAACGCCTCCACGTCACATCATCCCAAATTATGAATCTGAACAATAATTTTAGTATCCTACCTTATATCATTTTGCCCCACACAAATCTGAAAATATTAATTGATACTGGTAGTTCTAAATCATTTATTAACCCACTATTTGCAAAGAAATATTTCTCACAATTAATTAAATATGACTCCTGTAAAATCACATCCCCCCATGGAAGTTCAATTCAAAAATGTAGCATTTCTATACCAAGTTCTACTTTTTTTCACACCGAAAAGTCAAGTCTTAAATTTTATTTATTTGAATTCCACTCATTTTTTGATCGATTAATTGGTCTCGATAATTTAAAAATCATGGAAGCAAAAATAGATTTAATTAAGGACAAATTAATTACACCTAAACAAAGAATCGACATAATATTTAGAGACACAAAAAACAATATTCAACTAAACAGACAAAGAAACGTCACAAACGAAAACACAATTAACATACCCCCAGAAACAGAACAAGTAATAAAATTAAAAGTTCAAAATTTAAAAGAAGGCAAAGGTTATATACCAAATATAAAAATTAATGAAATAGAAATTCCAGAAGGAATAGTAAATGTTAAAAACTATGAAGGATATTGTTTAATTAGAAACACCAGTAAGGATGCAAAAAGCTTAAAGAAAATAAAAACCATATAACTGTAGAAAAATTTTATCTTAAACGCAAAAACGAGTCCAACGTTCATTTGTTAAATATTAATACAACTAGTAAATTCAACTTATCACTTATACATACAGAACATATAATAAAGAAGAACAATTTACAATTAAAAAATTAATAAAATCATATTCAGATACATTTCATGTTAAAGACAAGTCGCTAACATTTACTAATAAAATTAAACACGTAATTAGAACAAAAGATGAAATACCCATGTATACTAGATCATATAGATACCCGGAAATACACAAAAAAGAAGTTGAGGAACAAATAGAAGAAATGTTAAAACAAAACATAATTAGACCCTCTCATTCCCCATGGAATTCACCCCTTTGGATCGTCCAAAAAAGGAAGATGCCTCGGGAAAGAAAAAATGGAGATTAGTCTCAGACTATCGTAAAGTAAATGAAAAAACTGTAGATGATCGGTATCCAATTCCGAATATTACGGATCTTCTAGACAAACTTGGCAAATGTCAATATTTTTCGACAATCGATTTAGCTTCAGGGTTGGACCAAATAGAGTTAGAGGAAGAAAGTGTCCCTAAAACCGCGTTTAGTACCGTGCAGGGACACTATGAATTCGTTAGAATGCCTTTCGGTTTAAGGAACAGTAAGAGTCATGAATGACATCTTAAGAGGAGTTCCTTGTGCAGTTTATCTGGATGACATAATTGTGTTCAGTACCAGTCTGCAGCAACACCTAGAAAGGTTGAAACAAGTTTTCGACAGATTAAGACTGTCAAACTTGAAAGTCCAATTGGATGAGACGGAATTAATAAAAAAAGAAGAAGTCGCTTACCTAGGACATGTGGTTACCCCAGAAGGTGTAAAACCGAACCCTGAAAAAATAAAGGGTATTCGAGATTATCCACTCCCCAAAACCCAAAAGGAAATAAAAGGTTTCCTTGGGCTGCTTTCCTACTATAGGAAATTTATTAAAGACTTAGCTTCATTGATTAAGCCAATGACTAAGTTCCTAAAGAAAAACGCAAAAATTGACATTAGTAACGAAGAATATTTAAATAGTTTCAAAATTTGTAAAGAATTGCTCGTAAATGAATGATATACTGCAATATCCTGATTTTTGAAAACCTTTTAATTTAACTACCGATGCTAGCAACATAGCATTAGGCGCAGTATTAAGTCAAATTACAAACGGCGCTGATTTACCAGTAGCCTATGCAAGCATAACACTAAATGAGTCAGAAACAAACCTAGCAACTATAGAGAGAGAACTCTTAACAATAGTCTGGGCTGTTAAATACTTTAGACCCTATTTGTACGGTAGAAAATTTAAAATAAACCGTTACAATGGTTATTTAATTTAAAAGTGCCGAATTCAAAATTAATTAGATGGCGCTTAAAATTAGAGGAATGTGATTATGAAATATCTTATAAAAAGGGTTGTCAACAAAAATGCAGATGCATTATCGCGGATAGAATTAAATTTAACCGAGGAAGATGATCAATTTTTAAGAAACATAGTAGAAGCACGCGTAGATGACGAAAATATAGATAATGAATCACTCTTAGTAAATGTAGATGAAAATAACGAAGTTAATAATGAAGACAATCACACTATACATTCGAATTACGAAGGGAACACAGTAATAAATATCCCAATAAAAGAAGAACCAGTAAACTATGGTAAAAATCAAATAATAATTACGCAAGTAGATCATAGTCCATGTGGAGTAAAAATTATAAAACTCTTTGAGGATAAACAAAGAATATTAGTGCAACTATCGAAAAATAAATATGTAGAAGATACAATTAAATTTGTGAAAACATATGTAGAATCGAGGAAAAAATATTGTATTCATTTCGAGAATAATATTTACGAAGAATTTTGTAATGTAATTCAAACATATTTTAAACATTCATAAATACGTTTTGTTATGTATACACAAAAACTAATCGAGGTAATAGAAAAAGATGACATAGTAGAAGTTATAGAGTCGTACCACTTGGGAAAGAATAATCACAGAGGTTTAGACGAAACAGAAAATGAAATAAAAAGAAAATACTACTGGCCTAATCTAAGAAAGTCAGTGAGAACCTTTATCAACCTTTGTGAGATATGCCAAGTGAGCAAGTATGACAGACGCCCATTAAGATTAGAACTAAATATCACCCCTACAGCCACACGTCCACTTGAAATATTACATATGGATAGTATAACTTTTGAAAATAATAAATTCTTAACAATTATAGATTACTTTTCAAAATATGCTCAAGTTTATAAATTAAAAGCCGCTCAAGGCATTGAAGTAGTTAATAAATTAATTGATTTTTTCACACACCATAATGTACCAAAACTTATAATTACAGATAACAGATTAGAAATCAGTAATAATCTAGTTAAAGAATTCCTCTAGTTACATAGAGTAAAACTTCATTTAATTAGTTCTCAGCATCCAGAAAGCAATGGAATAGCTGAATGGAATAGCAATGGAATAGTAGTTTTCATTCTACCATTATAGAACACATTCGACTACTAAATAATCAAAAAGAATTTAAAAATGAATCAATTGAAATGAAAGTTAAATACGCATTATTAGCATACAATAACTCCATACACTCTACAACAAAATTAACACCGTTTGAAATAATCTCAGGACACATAGACACTTCGTCATTATTAAATACAGATTTAGAAAAACAACTAGTAAATGATTATGTAGAAAAACATAAAGAAAAAAATAAGCTGTTATACAGATAAATTAATGAAAGAATAATGGCAAATAAAGAAACTGTAATTGATCGTGCAAATACAACACGTGAAACTTTACCGGATATCCAAGAAAAGGTATTTATTGTTAATAAACAAAAACAAAGTAAAACAAGAAACAAGTACAAAAAAGAAACATTAAAGAAAATAAACCCAAAATTAAAGACAGGCACAGTCGAGCCTCAACATTATAACTCGTAGTAAAATTCACATATCTAACGTCAAAAGACTTAACTAACTAGTTTACAATTTTGAAAATATTTTTTCAGAGCAACCGTCTCAATCGTACAAGGGACACTCATCAAACACATAACCTATAATGGAGGAATATTACCAGTAAACATCGGGAAAGCCAGAATTAAGATTGCATCCCACACTGTCATACACTACTATAGACATATATAACATACATAATATATACATATATACCTATATATATATATATATATATAAGAAATGGAAAACCAAGACAGTTTTTTCCCATTCAGTTGGGTTTTTGACTCTGACGAAGACCGCTTGTTACGGTTGAAAGATCTTAGTCTTGTTTTCCCATTTATTATTGTGGTTTGATCATTGATTGTTATTTCACGTGTTTATGTGAAAGCTTTTTATATATGTATATATTGGTATAAATAGGCAGCAGATCCTCTTTTAAACAAGTATCATTAAAATTAACCGCAGTCTTGGCATTCACGATCTTAAGACTGAGAGATTCGATCCTACGAACTAACCACCTGCTAACAGGGTTCAACTGGAAAAGAAGTTGGCTAAGTGACATGTTAAATTATAATCGATGACTCATGCTTAGTCATTGCTAAAAACAGATTAAAAGGAAATACAGGTTAATATAAAGAGAAGGTCAAAGGTCAATAATGAACAAGAAACAAGCAAGAAACGTCAACAATATAAAGAAATAAGAATATATTTGTAATATCATAATATAAATATGTCTATACCCTGAAATTTATCAAATAAATAAAAGATAATTTAAAAAAATAAAAACATTTTTATAAGTTGTCAACTTACTTTCAGTCTTTAATCATATCCAACTATTAATCCATCTATGGAATAAGTTCAATAAATGAAACGAACTCGACTAATTACTATCAGTCTTTAATCATATCACATATCTACCCCATTTCTGAAACAATATGAAAATTAATATTAGTCATAAAATATTATTTATTCTGAAGGGACATTAAAAAAATAAGAAAAAAATGAAAGTTTGAAAATTATCTTATAAATTCTCACTTTCCTATTATATTCACATGAATACTGTGTAAATGAATATTTTATCATATTTATCTTTCTGACAACTTATGTGTATAAGACATGAGATAATACACCAGAAATATGGGTATATATATATATATATATATATATATATATATATATATATATTATAATTTAAACACGTTTCTTACCTAGATAGTTTATGTCACATGAGACCACACACTTAGTATATGGATATATATTTTTAATGTGCTCGCTTATAGATGTATAATCATCTTTTAGTGTATAATACACGAGGCAATGCACCTGAAATAAGGAGATATATATATATATATAAATATAAAATAATGTAATATACACACGTTTTATACGCCAACCGATTATGTTACATTAGACAATATACCAGGAATAGGAATATATATTTTTAATATGATTATTTACACATCTTCATACATCTATAGTGTATAATACATGAGACAATACACCTGAATTATGGGTATATATATAATAATATAATATAAAAACGTAATTTACCTTGATAGCTTATGTTACATGAGATAATACACTTGGAATAAGGTATATATTTTTAATATGATATCGTTTAAACGTGTTTCTTACCACAATAGTGTACAATACATCAGACAATACACGTTAAATAAGACTATATTTATACAAAATAATATAATATAAGACAAAATTCGTTTTATACTTTTATAATTTATTTTTGTGAGACAAAACATCTGAAATAAAAATATATATTTATATATATAATAGAATAATATAACACGCTTTATACATCGACGATTTATTTTACATGAAGCAATACACCTGA
The DNA here is from genome assembly GCA_026182355.1 of Hermatobates lingyangjiaoensis. NCBI lineage: Eukaryota > Metazoa > Arthropoda > Insecta > Hemiptera > Hermatobatidae > Hermatobates > Hermatobates lingyangjiaoensis. The sequence goes on along the minus strand of JAPFBL010001374.1, from coordinate 8,443 downwards.
ACTAAGGATATATATTTTTAATATAAATGTTTAAACCTCGATAGTGTATATTACATGAGACAATAGACAATAATTAAATATAAATTTATGAGAACATAATATAAACATATTTTTACCTCGACAGTTGTTACATGAGTCTATACGCGTGGAATAAGGATATATATTTTTAATATGATATCTTTTAGACATGTTTTATACCACGATAGTGTATAGTACACGAGAGAATACACCTGTAATAAGAATATATTTGTAACTAGCAGACGTACCCGTCTTTGACGGAATCAAAAATTATATTATACTTGGTATTCATAAATATCAATTATAGTATTATACTAATACTATAATTAGAAATTATAGAACAGTAGAAAATACTATTATTACTACACTGTTAAACAAATGCCTCTGTATACACCACATTAGCTGTCTGTCCTTCAGGTTCACGGAAGAACAAACAGTTGGAACCTCTGACTCTTGAGCAAGTAAACTAGAGTTGACCTACGTGAGAAAAACTTGGTCTCGCTAACTTGAATTCCTGCTTTAGATAAAGTCTCCCTTTGCGACTTAGTTAACGTCATTGCGAAATAGACTCTGACAGGACTTTGCAATCATTTCAACGGAAACAGACAGTGGCTCGGAATCAATGGTATGCGTGGTATACACACAGACTCCCCAATACCACATCCAGTCATTATGTCCACCTCTATGGCATATCTGTGTACAGCACGTACTCAGAGTAGTGACCCGTTCCACAGTTTTGGGGCACTCATGTTTCGTAACATGAAATTTGTTACTGCTACTAAATTGCAGCATGATCGGTGCTACTACTTTAAGTTTTTATTCATGAGCAGGCAGTCCAGGAGAAATATATTCAGAGTCAAGAAATTCAATTAGATAATGAACTGCTTCTTCATCACTAATCCAAACTCTTTACTTGTAATGACTTGTAAGTTCTTTCCTCGGTATGATATAGCGTAAGAACTTGTTTGTTGATTATTCCTGCCAGTTCATATTAAGAGTTGAGAATTGCTCGTTTACAGAACTATTTATTCGTAATAGATAGTACATCCTCAGCTCTGGGAAACACCTTTCAAATGTCAAATACGCAATATATTCATATGCTCCAAAGAAATTAAAATCAACAACAATACCTACTTGCAACACCTGTGTATTTTCAAAACAAACTTGTCTGTGAAGTTAGGAAAATACGCTTAAAGCCCTATAACTCCGTTTCTGTACTGAATTATGAATCTATTTAGAGCCCGTATTTTAAGTTAGGCATACACAAATCAGTGTCAAAGTTTCAGCTCGCCATGTCTTATGGTGGCTGAGTTTACTTGTGACAAACGTTTTTGCTTTAAACGTCCATAACTTCACTTCTACGTTCAATTTCCAATCAATTCAGAGCCTATATTTTAAGTTATACCTACTCAAATCAACTGTAAAAGTTTCAGCTTTATATGTCTTATGGTAGCTGAGTTTACTTGTCACAAAGTTTTGTGGACAAACAGACAAACCGACAGAAATTTTTCTAAGGTTGGATTCGGTTTCTCCAATGAATGAAACATAAAGAAAACTTGAAATGAGTCAGTTCTAAGCAATGTACAGACAAAATCATTATTTTATTTATAAAGATATCATAATATAAATATGTTTTATACCTTGATAATTTATCAAATAAATAAAATAATTAAAAAAAATAAAAAAATTTAAATAAGTTATCAACTTACTACCAGTCTCCAATCATTAACCCATCTATGAAATAAGTTCAATAAATGAAACGCACTCAACTAATTACTATCAGTCTTTAATCATATCACATATCTACCACATATCTGAAACAGTTGAAAATAAATATTAGTCGTAAGATATTATTTATTGTGAAGCGACATCAAAAAAAAAAAAAAAAAAATGAAAGTTTGAAAATTATATTATAAAACCTCACCTTCTTATTATAATCACATGAATACTGTGTAAATGAATATTCTATCACATTTATCTTTCTTACAACTTATGTGTATAAGACATGAGATAATACACCAGAAATATGGATATATATATACATATATATTATATATATATATATATTATATATACACAATTAAAAGAAACGGTCCAGCGGACTTTTTTACAATAAAATAAAAAACGAAGGAAACACACAGAAAGACACAGACATAACTCACATCGATATTTCGACAATCGTCGTCATCAGGAGGTGCGAAGAGCGAAGAGTCCCGCAGGAAGACAGGGCGGTACTGAACTCGGGAACCGCAGCCAGTACCCCACCACTTACCACCAAGCGGGGGAAGGGAGGGAAGGAAATGAAGAGCCAAATTAAGACGTAAAAGGAACGAGTAAAAATTATAACTATAAAAAATTATAAAAAAGTAGATAAATCAAATTAAAATTAATAAAAATAATAAATAAAAAGTAAAATAAAAAATAATAAATAAATAAATAAAAAATAATAAATAAATAAATAAAAAATAATAAATAAATAAATAAATCATAAATAAATTATCGGTTGAGGTTGAGTCCGGGGGAAGAGCGAGCATCAAGTAAGCATATGTATGCCTCCTCTGAAGCTCTTAGGGTAACTTTATTGTTGGATTCGGGGATCTGTTTCAGGATCTGAACCCTGAAACAGTCATTGAAACTGAGTCCATGCGAGTTCGCATGGATGGCTACAGGATAGTTACTGCGTTGACCGACTGAAGCCCTATGACCATTCATACGAAGGCTCAACTTATTAGAAGTTAAGCCAACGTAAAAGGAGTCACACTGAGTGCAATCCAGTCGGTAAACACAGTTGCTCGAGGTACAGGAGGAATTGACCTGAACCGGGTAGGAACTATGGTGGAGAGGGGAATCGAAGGAAGGATTAGGATTAACAATCAGGCAAGTTTGACAGCCACGGCGTCCACATTGTTTCATTCCAGGAACAGGATTGGAAGGCTGAGGGGAAATATGAGAGAAAATGCTTTTTAGATTGGCAGGTTTACGGTAGGAAATAGAAGGGGGGTGAATAAACATGGAAGAAGTAGAAGTAGAAGTAGACAGAATCGGAAAAGACTCCTTAATAACAGCACGAAGCTTATAAGCGCCAGGGAAGTAGGTTGACAGGAAGAAGGAAGTGTTACTTCTATCCCTCTTGGGTCTGGGTTGGTGGGAGATGTCAGCCGGTAAAACACGACTATCAATGAAGGAGCGAGGATAGCCTCGTTCAGAAAATTTGTCCTTTAAGAGGTTAAGGTGATGTCTGCGGTCTTGGAGATTATTGCAGATATTGTGAATACGGAGGGACAAGGATCGAGGTATAGACTTTTTAACATGGGATGGATGGCAACTATTGTAATGGAGGTACTGTTGGGAGTTGGTGGGTTTTATATGTACGGAAGTCAAGAAGTGTCCATTGTCTAATGTCTAATGTCCATTGTCTATTATTATATATATATATATATATATATATTATATATATATATAATATTATAATATGAACACGTTTCTTACCTAGATAGTTTATGTCACATGAGACCACACAATTAGAATATGCATATATACATTTAATGTACTCGCTTATAGATGTATAATACATCTTTTAGTGTATAATACACGAGGCAATGCACCTGAAATAAGGATATATATGTATATAAATATAAAATAATGTATCATAAACACGTTTTATACGCCAACAGTCTATGTTACATTAGACAATAACCAGGAATAGGAATATATATTTTTTTAATATGAAATTTACTCACCTTTCATACATCTATAGTGTATAATACATGAGACAATACACCTGAATTATGCGTATATATAATATAATATAAAAACGTCAGTTAATATAAGGACATCATAAAAACTTATTTTTACTTTCACAGTTGTTATTTGAGGCTATACCCGTGGAATAAGGATATATATTTCTAATATGATATCTTTTAGACATGTTTTATACCGCGATAGTGTATAATACAGGAGACAATACTCCTGAAATAAGATAATATTTCTAATACCATAATATAAATACGTTTTATACTTTGAAATCTATCAAAGAAATAAAAGAAAAAAAAAATAAAAAAATGTTTATAAGTTGTCAACTTACTACCAGTCTTCAATCATATCCAACTATTAATCCATCTATGGAATAAGTTCAATAAATGAAACGAACTCGACTAATTACTATCAGTCTTTAATCATATCACATATCTACCCCATTTCTGAAACAATATGAAAATTAATATTAGTAATAAGATGTTATTTATTCTAAAGTGGCATCATAAAATTAACAAAAATATGAAAGTTTAAAATATTTTAATACTTCACTTTTCTATTATATTCACATGAATACTGTGTTAATGAATATTTTATCACATTTATCTTTCTTACAACTTATGTGTATAAGACATGAGATAATACACCAGAAATATGGATATATATATATAATATGAACACGTTTCTTACCTAGATAGTTTATGTCACATGAGACCACACAATAAGAATATGGAGATGTATTTTTAATGTGTTCGCTTATAGATGTATAAAACATCTTTTAGTGTATAATACACGAGGCAATGCACCTGAAATAAGGAGATATATATATATATATATATATTAAATATAAAATAATGTAATATACACACGTTTTATACGCCAACCGATTATGTTACATTAGACAATATACCAGGAATAGGAATATATATTTTTAATATGATTATTTACACATCTTCATACATCTATAGTGTATAATACATGAGACAATACACCTGAATTATGGGTATATATATAATAATATAATATAAAAACGTAATTTACCTTGATAGCTTATGTTACATGAGATAATACACTTGGAATAAGGTAAATATTTTTAATATGATATCGTTTAAACGTGTTTCTTACCACAATAGTGTACAATACATCAGACAATACACGTTAAATAAGACTATATTTATAATAACATAAGACAAAATTCGTTTTATACTTTTATAATTTATTTTTGTGAGACAAAACATCTGAAATAAAAATATATATTTATATATATAATAGAATAATATAACACGCTTTATACATCGACGATTTATTTTACATGAAGCAATACACCTGAAATAAGGATATATATTTTTAATATAAATGTTTAAACCTCGATAGTGTATATTACATGAGACAATAGACAATAATTAAATATAAATTTATGAGAACATAATATAAACATATTTTTACCTCGACAGTTGTTACATGAGTCTATACGCGTGGAATAAGGATATATATTTTTAATATGATATCTTTTAGACATGTTTTATACCACGATAGTGTATAGTACACGAGAGAATACACCTGTAATAAGAATATATTTGTAACTAGCAGACGTACCCGTCTTTGACGGAATCAAAAATTCTATTATACTTGGTATTCATAAATATCAATTATAGTATTATACTAATACTATAATTAGAAATTATAGAACAGTAGAAAATACCATTATTACTACACTGTTAAACAAATGCCTCTGTATACACCACATTAGCTGTCTGTCCTTCAGGTTCACGGAAGAACAAACAGTTGGAACCTCTGACTCTTGAGTGAGTAAACTATAGTTGACATACGTGAGAAAAACTTGGTCTCGCTAACTTGAATTCCTGCTTTAGATAAAGTCTCCCTTTGCGACTTAGTTAACGTCATTGTGAAATAGACTCTGACAGGACTTTGCAATCATTTCAACGGAAACAGACAGTGGCTCGGAATCAATGGTATGTGTGGTATACACACAGACTCCCCAATACCACATCCAGTCATTATGTCCGCCTCTATGGCATATCTGTGTAGAGCACGAACTCAAGAGTCGTGTCCCGTTGCACAGTTTTGGGGCACTCATGTTTTATAACATGAAATTTGTTACTACTACTAAATTGCAACATGATTGGTGCTCCTACTTTAAGTTTTTACTCATGAGCAGGCAGTCGAGGAGAAATAAATTCAGAGTCAAGAAATTCAATTAGATAATGAACTGCTTCTTCATCACTAATCCAATCTCTTTACTGACTTGTAAGTTCTTTCCTCGGTATGATATAGCGTAAGAACTTGTTTGTTGATTATTCCTGCCAGTTTATATTAAGAGTTGAGAATTGCTTGTTTACAAAACTATTTATTCGTAATAGATAGTACATCCTCAACTCTGTGAAACACCTTTTCAAAGATGTCAAATACGCAATATATTCATATGCTCCAAAGAAATTAAAATCAACAACAATACCTACTTGCAACACCTGTGTATTTTCAAAACAAACTTGTCTGTGAAGTTAGGAAAATACGCTTAAAGCCCTATAACTCCGTTTCTGTACTGAATTATGAATCTATTTAGAGCCCGTATTTTAAGTTAGGCATACACAAATCAGTGTCAAAGTTTCAGCTCGCCATGTCTTATGGTGGCTGAGTTTACTTGTGACAAACGTTTTTGCTTTAAACGTCCATAACTTCACTTCTACTTTGAATTTCCAATCAATTCAGAGCCTATATTTTAAGTTATACCTACTCAAATCAACTGTAAAAGTTTCAGCTTTATATGTCTTATGGTAGCTGAGTTTACTTGTCACAAAGTTTTGCGGACAAACAGACAAACCGACAGAAATTTTTCTAAGGGTGGATTCGGTTTCTCCAATCAATGAAACATAAAGAAAACTTGAAATGAGTCAGTTCTAAGCAATGTACAGACAAAATCATTATTTTATTTATAAAGATATCATAATACTGTACATAATACTGTACATAATAATACATAATATGTGTACATAATAATGTTTTATACCTTGATAATTTATCAAATAAATAAAATAATTAAAAAAAATAAAAAAATTTAAATAAGTTATCAACTTACTACCAGTCTCCAATCATATCCAACCATAAATCCATCTATGAAATAAGTTCAATAAATGAAAAGAACTCGACTTATTACTATCAGTCTTTAATCATATCACATATCTACCACATATCTGAAACAGTTGAAAATAAATATTAGTCGTAAGATATTATTTATTGTGAAGCGACATCAAAAAAAAAAAAAAAAATGAAAGTTTTAAAATTATATTATAAAAACCTCACTTTCTTATTATAATCACATGAATACTGTGTAAATGAATATTTTATCACATTTATCATTTTTACAACTGATGTGTATAAGACATGAAATAATACACTAGAAATATGGGTATATATATATATATATATATAAAAATAACGTAATATTACTTTTTATACGCCAATAGATTATGATACATTAGACAATACACCAGGAGTAGGAATATATATATTTAATATGAGTATTTACACATCCTTAATACGTCTATAGTATATAATACATGAGACAGTACATCGTAATTATGGGTATATATATAATATTATAATGTAAAAACGTCTTTTACCTTGATTGCTTATGTTACATGTTATAATACACTTGGAATAAGGTATATATTTTTAATATGATATCGATTAAATGTGTTTCCTACCTCAAATGTGTACAATACATCAGACAATACACGTAAAATAAGAATACATTTATAGTAACATAATACAAAACACGTTTTATACTTTTATAGTTTATGTTATGTGAGACAATACATCTGAAATAACAATATATATTTATATATATGATAGAATAATATGAACACGCTTTATACCTCGACAATTTATTTTACATGAAGCAATACACAAGAAATAAGGTATTATATTTTTAATGTAAATGTTTAAACCTCGTTAAGATATAGTACATGAGACAATAGACCTTAAATAAGTATAAATATATAAGGATATAATGTAAACATATTTTTACCTCGACAGTGGTGATTTGAGGCTATACCCGTGGAATAAGGAAATATATTTCTAATATGATATCATTTAGACATGTTTTATACCGCTATAGTGTATAATAGACCAGACAATACACCTGAAATAAGAATATATTTGTAACATAATAATATAAATACGTTTTATCCCTTGATAATTTATCAAATAAATAAAATATTATTTAAAGAAATTAAAAAATGTAAATAAGATATCAACTTACTATCAGTCTTTAATCATATCCAACCATTAACCCATCTATGGAATAAGTTCAATAAACGAAACGAACTCGACTAATTACTATCAGTCTTTAAACATATCACATATCTACCCCATTTCTGAAACAATTGAAAATTAATATTAGTAATAAGATATTATTTATTGTGAAGCGACATCAAAAAAAAAAAAATGAAAGTTTTAAAATTATATTAGAAAAACTCACTTTCTTATTATAATCACATGAATACTGTGTAAATGAATATTTTATCACATTTATCTTTCTTACAACTGATGTGTATAAGACATTAGATAATACACCAAAAATATGGATATATATATAATATTATAATATGAACACGTTTCTTACCTAGATAGTTTATGTCACATGAGACCA
>JAPFBL010001373.1:0-16346 GCA_026182355.1 Hermatobates lingyangjiaoensis | reverse complement strand
AGTCTCAAAGCCTGTAGTCGAGGTTGAAGGCGCGGTCGGCTCATGAGCCTGTGTAGACAAAAGAGCCTCAGTGGTCGCAGACGCCTGCGCTGAGAACTCTTTGGCCTTTGTAGTGTTTGGGACCACAGAGCCTCCATCCGCCCTCTATTTGGGTTTAAGAGCCCACCTGAGTCGGGCTGAACCTCTGCAGCGCCGCTAGAGCAGTCAGGATAGCCTGAACCATAGCCTCTGCCTGGTTCAGGGCCCTCCCGAGCTCCTCAGCATTTGTGAAGTCCAGGTTTTTAAAATCTAATTTGTTCATGTCACAAAGCACACTTGGCAAAAGAGATTAATTCAGAAACAAAGGATATAAAGGAGTGACACTTACCAGTAATCAGAGTCTCTGAAGAAAAAATGGCTCTGGTTCTGAGTCCAGCCAGATGTTTGAACCAAAGCGAACTTGTCTCCAGCAGAAAGTTGTCCAGCAGGTAGAATAAACTTGTAGTTTAATTGGGCAGGCGGTGAGATGGGAGAGTAGGCAGTTTTGACTGGGGTTAATCCCTTCTGAATAGGGTTGACAGTTGGCGGACGCACTGGCTTGGCCGGTCGTTAGACAAAGACAGGAGACTCGGTCAGGTATAACTGCCTTTGAATCAGGTACCGGGAAATCCTCAATGTACCCTTGGCCTCTAGGTTTGCTTAGATCAGCGAGTGACCAGGATAACACAGTAGCCGCACAGAGGAAAGCAGATCCTGACTCTAACACTACCTGTGCGATACTGATGCAAACGGCCAGTATATATATATATATATATATATATATGAGTTGACCGTCGTCCCTCCGTCAATTCACTTCTTCTCCTGAGGACGACCGCCATTACGGTCGAAATATTGAAAAGTGAGTCTTTGTTGTGTTTCTGTTTATGTGTCACTGCTTATTTTAATTATATATATATTATTATATATATTTGTATATGGTGACTGATCTGAGGAAAAGAGTAGTTTACAATGTTATACATAAAGTTTTTTTTTAAACGGAATTATAGAGTGAAATGTTGTTCCCACTGAAAATTATGTTGGGTTTTGAAATCAATCAATTAGTTCTTTCAATTAATCTACTGCCTTTTTAAGCTGAGTACATTGATGTTGATTGACAAAAAGTAATCGACTTATTGCTAACCTCATTCATTGGAACTAATAATCAATATGTTAGTTTAAAAATGCTCAATAGAACGAATTTTCAAATAATGTTTTTACCTTCAGGTTAACATAAGTGTTTTATTAAAGCTTCCATTGGTAAGTCATCTCACTGGTGAATTAATCTAAACTGGAAATGCCATTCCTCTTTTATATGAACCTTACACTTACTGTTCAATATCATTGAAAAACCTCCTTTCCAGGGAAAATGATCCAGGAAAATCTATTTCACACCACGCCTTCGAAGTTAATTAATTTCTTCATTTCCTTGAATACAAACAATGATTGATTAATCATTCAACAAGCTATACTATTTAGTGACAATCGTAAAATAAGTTTCCATATAGAGCTGTTTATTATCAAAGGCAGAACAATGTATTTGGAACACACAGTATTCTTCTTTTGTTTAACCTGCCTGCATTGAGAAAGGAGAAACAAGGGACCATTGTTTTGATAATAAAAGAACATCATGTGTGCACTTTGGTGTATAATTATTAATAATAAGCAATAAATTAATAATAGCAGACGACATATGCAAGAATACATTATTATATGCTGTTCAACTTTTATAATCTACATGTATATAAAATTAATTTAGCTATATGCTCATTTCTTTTTATGAAGAATTAATTATCACTAAGTTTAAAATACAGTAAAACCTGAGGAGTTCCTTTACCCTAAGAGTACATTTCTTTTTTCAAATGAACAGATCTTCATCATTTAGTCATTTCTTCATTATTCGTTTCTTCATTAATATTTACAATTTAGTTTATATGTGTGAATTTATAGACACTAGTCCATAGGTCATCTATAGATAATGAGTGTAAAATATATAGATAAATAGAACCTAAAAGAGCAAATCTCAAAGAACGTGATTCAAAATTTGCTGTGCTATAGTGCCTGTTTAAAAGAAAATGTTGTATACACTTATATATATATAGTCTGTGTGTTACTGTTCTTTGTTTTTGAACTCGCATAAATATATATATATATATATATATATATATATATATAAACATTATTATTATTATTACTATATATTTAAAGACGTTTAAATCTTTATATCAGTTGATATGGATATCTATTAAAGTGTTTCAAATAAGTGTCTCAATGTCCTTTGGACAACTCATTTGGGAATTACCACCTTATATTAGTAAGACTGTCAGGAGACTGGAACAGCTTAGTTTGAAAGTCGTTAATACCGAAGCTGCTGTACATTTCAACAAAATATGCCTCCAAGAAGATTTGCTGCCAACCTATACTAATATATATATATATATATAAGTAAAATAAATTCAAAACGAAGGAAACACACAGAAAGACACAGACATAACTCACATCGATATTTCGACCATCGTCGTCATCAGGAGATGTGAAGAGCGAAGAGTCCCGCAGGAAGTCGAATATACATATATATATACGAGGTGTGTAAATAAAGTAGTGAGACTGTCAACGTCGCTTTCGATCTGGCAATGCTGGAGACGCGTGGCCTTGAGTAGCGTCAGGTGCACGTGTGATGCGCCTCCAGTATGAATCTGAACTCGCCACAGTCATTTGTTTGTCCGTAGCGTTGGTTCGTGAAATGGTTTTTTCTTGAGCGTTTTAAAAATGAGTGACCTCAAAGTTGAGCAGCGGTGTGCAATCAAATTTTGCTTCAGACTTGGACATAATGCAACCGAAACTTTTGAAAACTTCAGGAGGCCTATGGAGAACGTGTTTTATTAAGGGCACAGGTTTTTCGGTGGTTTAAGGAATTTTCAGAAGGAAGAGAGTCGATTGAAGATGAACCACGAAGCGGAAGGCCTTCAAGTGCAAACACCGATGAAAATGTCAACAGAGTACGGAACCTTGTGCGTTCAGATCGACGCTTGACAGTCAGAATGATCGGGGAACAGTTGAATTTGAATCACACCTCCGTTCATCACATTTTGACCAATGAATTGGAGATGAGATGCATCACGACAACGCGCCCTGTCACACTGCCATCTCAATAAACGAGTTTTTGGCCAGTAAAAACATTCCTGTTGCTCCTCAGCCTCCTTATTCACCAGACTTGAGTCCTTGTGACTTTTTCCTCTTCCCGAGATTGAAAAATCACCTCAAGGGAACTCATTTCGGGACACTACAAAACATACAAACTGCTGTAACCGACCAGCTGAAGGCCATTCCAGAATCCGAGTTCTAGCAATGCTACAATGATTGGAAGGACCGTCTCCAGCGCTGTGTGGCTTCCGAAGGGGACTATTTTGAAGGTGACAATATCACATTGTAATTATATTTGAATAGAAAATTTAAAAAAAATCAGTCTCACTACTTTATTTACACACCTCGTATATGTATGATTAAACCACAATAAGAATGGGAAAACAAGACTAAGATCTTAGTCTTGTTTTCCCATTCTTATTGTGGTTTAATCATTGATTGTTGTTTCACGTGTTTATGTGAAATCTTTTTATATATATGTATGTATACAATTCAAATATTATATATATACATACATGTATTTGTGTATGATGGTAGCAAATCTTCATGTAAACATGCTTCATTAAAGTACACAGCAGCCTCTGCGTTAACGACTTTTAAGCTGGTCTGCTCCAATTTACGAACGACCTTGCGGTGGGCTGGTGTTAAAAGCCATATTAATTGCCCAAGAAACATCTTAATTTGGCATGAGAAGTAAATTGGAGCAGACCACCTTAAAAGTCGTTAATGCAGAGGCTGCTGTGTACTTTAATGAAACATATACATGTATATATACAATTCAATATATATATATATATATATATATATATATATATATATATAAAGATTTCATATAAACACGTGAAACAACAATCAATGATCAAACCACAATAAGAAATGGGAAAACAAGACTAAGATCTTTCAACGGATACGGTTACGGTTACGGTTGAAAGATCTTAGTCTTGTTTTCCCATTTCTTATTGTGGTTTGGTCATATATATAGATATACATGTACCGTATATATATCCATTTATATACCAAATAGAATGATTTTTTATAAATAATATTAAGGATTTTTTTAATACTGGAAACAACCTATTAATAATATATTAAAATATTTACTTTAAGTATTTTAAAATTACTTATACTATTTTTTATGTATAGTATTCTTTAATAATTTGTGTTACTATTAAAAAATTATTATTAATAGTAATTATAATAACAACAAAGTGGATTTTAAATCGAAAACTATCAATATAAAGTACGTAAAAATAAGAAAGTATTTTAAAACTGAAGAAATTTTATATGCAGTAACACAAAAAACTAATACTTACTCAATGAGGAATGTTTGCTCAACATTATTAAATCATGAATTTTAAGGCAAATTTTGCAAATATAACTACGTTGAATACACTTAATATATGTTTCCTATGATGTTGGTAGAAATTTTGTTGTATGAAATTTAAGCCAGTTTAATTCAGTTAACAAATAACTGAACACATAGAATAAGCCTAAAGGGAACTGTTATGTTATGTATTGTGGTAAATAACATCAAATATTATATTTCTCGTGGTGAGATGCTTTGGTTTTGAAATTATAACATTGTAAGGTAATCTTTATAATAGATTCTTCTTACTAGTGATCTAATTAATCTAACAGAGGCTAATGGACTAAATTTCTAAACAGCATAACTCATGAAATGCCAAATTATGATTAATAATGAAAAATTTTCATATCAATAGTTTTTATTTGCATATATGGATGAGACAATAACATTGAAGAATATAGTAACATTAAGTGTACGCATGGTAGAATTTATGTTTAACATTGTTTTATATAGTTTAAGAAAATTGCCCAAGTTCATATAAAAATTACTTCAAGTTTTGCCCTAGATTTTTAGCTGCAGTTTAGTGCACAAAACTTTGAACGTAACAATGTAAGCTCTGTCCGAATTAACCTCTGAGTGCAAAGCTACAGTGTCACGTGGTGAAGCAATGATGGAATAAAAATGTTTAACACAGCTATTGAGAGAAGTATTGTATGCTACAGTAGAATGCATGTTAAGCACTATTATACAATTAATCAAAATAAACAGTTATACACATAAAAAACGAGTAACTGTTTTTTTTATGTTTTTAACTGCTACCGTTATATCAGGACTAAACATGTATACAGACATCATCAAAGAAACCTTCCTAAATGAACTAAGCAGTATTTAAGAAGTAATCATTGATCAATTTCAAAACCTAACTTTTAAGGTCTTTTTTTAAGGAGACAGTTCCTTAAAAAAAAATTCTTAACCACTGTTAACAATTCAAATGTGTTGGTAACAGTATATTTCACTAAACTGAATGATTCGGATAAACAAATACTGTGTACACGAACTAAAGTTTAATGTCTCTTGAAGGAGTGAAGATAGACCCCCAGGTAAGTCCACAACTTAATTTTAAAACTATAGGGTACTATAAATATATTTTAGACGATTTGCTTTCAAATAAGATTTGAATCTTTATTTTTCTTTAAGAATAGTAGTGTATTCTTTGTATATATTTCATTCATTCTCGCAGTATTTCTATGTTGGATGACATCAATGAGATGATACAGTTTATAAGAGAGAGGATTTGGGTTGGAGTTATATTTGGAGTCTGTCACTTCAGAGTCTTTACAATATGAATCAGCGTAAGAACTTTGTTCAATCGACTCCATAGCCTTGGTTTTTATGTATTTTCCTTTTCGATAATTTTTAACTTGATGGTGGTATGGGAGCTTAACGTTAGAATTGAGAACGAGACAGTATGTTTCCTTGGTTGACTCCAACTGTTGAAGGTATGTTTGGTCACGAGTAGGCTGTGGAAGCTATTCATCGCTCTCATGTGTATGCGGTTACTGCCTGCCTTTTTAAAGTCTTTTTCCTCCTTGCAAGACACTATGGTAGCTTTACATTCTATTTTAGGATGGTGTGTTACTGGTTTGGTGCCCACGGAATGAAAGTCAGTTTGATCGTGTGATGGCATGGCGGCTAACCGTTAACCCATTACTAGAGAATTGATATCATTTCCTGCCCATTGGGAGTGTATTTTGTGGCAAATCATGATTGTCTGGAGTCAGAGTCGAGTTTCAAAAAGAGAGAGGATGGCAGGTATATTTGTGGGGCCCTTTCAGAGAATGTAGCTCACGTTCTAGAGGTATGCCCCAGATATGGCAGAGAGCGTTTTGAATATGAATCTAATACGGGTGAGTTCGTTGAATCCACATACAGAAACGCTTTAAGGAAGCACAGGGCTGCGTTTCTTAAATTCGTCTATGCTATAGGAAGATGCAAGAGGACAGCAGTATTGCCCCCAAGTGGTCTTCATGTTGGCTAATGTCCATATCATGTTGAATACACAGGTTCTCTAAGATCTAAGACTGAGAAACTTTAATGTTCTTGTTTTTCTTTGGTTTTCTTTACATGGAAGCCTAAAATAATGGTAGTTTTCTTTATTTTCCAGTTTTGTGGTATAACACTAAGTGTTAGAAGTTATCAAGAAATTGCTTCTTTTATTTTTTATTAAGAAGAATATTTTTTTGTTTAGTGGGACCTCGCTTTTATTAAATTGTTATAAGATTTTTATTTTTTTGGATGTAGGGTCCTGGAAGCTCGCCTCCGCGTGGTCCACCTCGGGCGTATCTCGGAGGTTTTCTTCGCTTCTATCCTAGGCTAGAGCTTGTAGCTCCCGAGATGCGGCAAAAGAGCTTTCACGTAAAACAGGCTGTTTTGTTGTTGTTTTCAGTGATATGGCTAAATAAGCTGGGAGCACTAAATAATACCAAAACAGGTCAGAGTCGAGTTCGATTGCATAGAATGGTTCATGTTTCTATTTCCTTCCTTCTTCTGTGTCCTTTTCTCTATCTCTAACTCCTCGACTATCTTATCTATTCATTTCTATACTTTTTATCCCCTTTTTTTTTGTTTCTTTTCTTCCTTTATTTTAACTCTTCACCTGTAATCCATCGTGATCTCTTTTATCAAGTGAACATTGGTTTTTTTAAAGGCTAGAAATCATAAATTTTTAGCTCTGCTTGACATAATACGTCCAATCTCACACCCGCAAAGTCCACTTCGAAAAGCATCTAGACTCCAAAAGGAAGTAACTTGATGTGCTTTATAAAAATATGGTAAAAATCCAAAGGTTCATTATTAGATAAAACTGTTTATGTGGTATTTATTCAAATTGTAAAATTATAAATATATGGAATGTAGCTTTTCCAACGCATGGTTATATTTTTTCATTACTTTGTATGTATTTATATCAATACTTTTATTTTCAATGATGTTGAACAAACAATTTTGTTGACTCTTTTTTTACTATAAATCAAATGAGCTCCATAAAACATAAAAACACTAACAGAATCCAAATTGATTTTACGAAAACTACTAAGCATGGTATTCTAAACATTGTCAACAAAGGTTCGAATGATTTGATGTTATGAAAAACTGGGAGGGTTTCGTGGACTTTGCACAATCACTCTGTATAAACGCCTCATCGTATATTCTATTATCCCTGTTATATTATGCATTCAAGGTGGAGTGTAGAGCGAAGGCTATCCCACTGAGTTTCTTGTTCTAACTCGGAAGATGGTTAATCCAGATACAATCATCTATGTCCTGAACAGGAGTCTTCAATATATATATATGAATTAAATACCGCACTAAACAAATATATATTAACTAAAATGCTCTAAGGCCTTTTGTTACAACAGTTTGTTGTTGTTCTTGTTGTTGAACCAAGGCATTTAGTTGTAAAAAAAGGCCTTAGAGCATTTTAATTAATATATATTTGTTTATTGTGGTATTTAATTCATATATTATATCAAGAGTTATTGTTGATTATTAATTTATATATGTATATATATATATTATCAAACCACAATAAGAAATGGAAAACAAGACTAAGATCTTTCAACCGTAACAAGCGGTCTTCGTCAGAGTCAAAAACCCAACTGACTGTTGGGTCAGTTGGGTTTTTGACTCTGATGAAGACAGCTTGTTACGATTGAAAGATCTTAGTCTTGTTTTCCCATTTCTTATTGTGGTTTGAACATTGATTGTTATTTCACATAAACACGTGAAACAACAATCAATGATCAAACCACAATAAGAAATGGGAAAACAAGACTAAGATCTTTCAACCGTAACAAGCGGTCTTCGTCAGAGTCAAAAACCCAACTGAACACTAGATGCAGAAAACATCTGGTGAGGAGTTGAAAAGAGTGGGAGGGAAGAGTGGTATTTTAAAAGGGTGAAAGCACAGGAAAGGACTAGTGTCCAGAAAAGATGTTTGGGGAAACAAAGGAGTACAGTAAGAAAAAGTAAAAAACTATCCGCTAGCTGTCAACCCTCTTTGAAGAGGCTATTGCCCTCGTGACGAAAGTATCAAGTTTGAAGAGACCGTTACTAATGTTTATAATATTAGATCCATTAAATTTAATTAGAGACGATTCAATAATATTTTAATAAATATTAAATAATAATATATTAATGTTAATATAACATCACATTAACATTACATATTAGAGTGATCATTCATGTATTTAAATGATCACTCTAATATTTTTTTTCTTTGGTGACTAATTTCTTATAAAAAGAGGCGTAAATTTTTGAAAACGCAAATAAAATTATATTGCTAACAGTGCATTTTTACAATTTACTTTAAAAAATATCAAATTAAAATGCAAAGCATTTTTTAAGAACAAGGATAGAATAGAAAAGCCAGTAAAATTATTAATTAATGGTATGAAAATGCATTGAATCAAATCAGTTGTTAATTGAATTTGCTTTTTATGAATTTCAAATATGCAATGTTTATTCTAAACGTGTTTTTCAGGTAAAACAAACAGACACTATCTGTATAATCTAATCTATTGAATATAAAACTTAATAGTGCTGTTCTCTTAATAAGTTCTGAAAGTATCTTCAATGAAACAAACTTTTTAATTGTGTCCCTGTCTCCCCTCATTACATTAGTAATTACATTTAGAGTGCAATTATAATTTTATTAATTAAGGTAAAAATTTGTCAAATCCAACAACTAAAATTTAGTTTATCTACAAAATTAATTTAACTGACAGTAGGTTTCACACATACTTATATCTATTGCCAGAGAAATCACATTAAGTCAAAATATGTATTTGTGAAGTCAACCAATGTTTGTGTGTAAATTATATATTTATGAATATATTCAATCATTGAAGTTTTGAAATTATAAATGATTATAATCATCTTAATATCAATGAACTCCATAGCTAATTAGTTTTTAGAAATAAACGTATAAGTAATTAGTTTGTATGATTAACTTGTATTAGATATATATAATTAATTTTTGTAGCATAAATAGTTGTTTTTTTTTAAATTTTTGTAGAAATGACACTTCAGATCATAACAATATCAATCACAAATGAAGCTGTGATTGATATATTAGTTTTTAACTTAGTAAACAACTTTACTAGGGCTAAGCTCAATCTAAAATGAACTTATAACTCTTTTTATCGATCAAATTTAGTATTTCCTTCAATTACCTTTTTTTCTAATAACGAAAACATCAACGAGAAAACAGCTATTAAGAATAATAAGTATATATGAAATTCTATACTCTTTCATTATTATTAAGATAAGTTAAAGATTACTCTAGTATATTATATTAGACTGAACGAACAGAACTACTGCTCTTCTTCATTCTTTTGTCTGACTTCCCCTAATTGTTGTGAACTGTTGTTAAAAATGTTCAACATTGTAATGTTTCGTTCTATTTTGTAATATAAGAACTATTAATTAATTTTCCTGAACTTATTTCTTATGCATTGTTTTCTAACTTATTTTTATATACCAAACTCAATGACATAAAACGAATTTTTTGTGTGAACAGATAAGTTATTTCCAAATAGTTTGCTATCAGTATATAATTTAATTTTTTTTTTCAATATGACACATTGTTTATTAATTTTACTTGATATTTTAATAAAACACTGATTGTATTTTTTTTTAAAGTATATAATAGCAAATAGGTTTGCTATCAGTATATAATTTAATTTTTTTTTTCAATATGACACATTGTTTATTAATTTTACTTGATATTTTAATAAAACACTGATTGTATTTTTTTTTAAAGTATATAATAGCAAATAGGTTTGCTATCAGTATATAATTTAATTTTTTTTTCAATATGACACATTGTTTATAAATTTTACTTGATATTTTAATAAAGCACTGATTGTATTTTTTTTAAAGTATATAATAGCAAATAGGTTTGCTATCAGTATATAATTTAATTTTGTTTTTCAATATGATACATTGTTTATTAATTTTACTTGATATTTTAATAAAGCACTGATTGTATTTTTTTTAATGAAGTCAAATAGGTTTGCTATCAGTATATAATTTAATTTTTTTTTCAATATGACACATTGTTTATTAATTTTACTTGATATTTAATAAAGCACTGATTGTATTTTTTTTAAAGAAGTCAAATAGGTTTGCTATCAGTATATAATTTAATTTTTTTTTTTCAATATGATACATTGTTTATTAATTTTACTTGATATTTTAATAAAGCACTGATTGTATTTTTTTTAAAGTAGTCAAATAGGTTTGCTATCAGTATATAATTTAATTTTTTTTTCAATATGATACATTGTTTATTAATTTCACTTGATATTTTAATAAAGCACTGATTGTATTTTTACTTTACTATAAGTAAAGTATAGTGATCGTGAAAAAAATCGATCTCGAGATTTTGACGGAATTACATGTTTTGAGGTACCAGAAGTCGTTTTATGACGTTTTTACGATGATGTCTGTGTGTGTGGGTGGGTAGGTGGGTGGGTGGGTGGGTGGGTGAGTGTGTTAGCATTGTTTGTTACCACGCTACGGTCCAGAATCTTTGATGGATCAAGTTGATATTTTACACAAAAATGGGCCCCATTTAGACGAAGATCCCTATTGTTTGGGAAGAATTATGCATGATGGGAAAGTCACTTTTTTTGCCAAAAACCGTTTTTTTTAAAACATTTATCTCTCCTAAACTGACAACCCTAGAGTTTTGAAATTTTGACATTATCTTTGAAGTTACAAATGCAACAAACGAAATATATATTCAGAATTTTAAGACAACAGGAAATATTTTTTTTTCAATAAAATGTAAAAATTTTTACTTATAATTCAATCTCAAACCTTGTGAGTGCGATACAAGCCATACTGTTTGACGGACAAGAATGAAACTATGCCTACAAATAGAACATTATATGGCAAATGAGGTGAGATTTTTTTTTCTAAAATTACATTTGCTAAAGGGGCGTTACAGTACGATTTGTGTTTTCAGAAAATGATTTTTTGACGCTAAACGGCTCGTTATAAAAAAATGAAAATTTGACCAAAAGGGAACAAAAAATTAGCAATCCACAAAAAAAAATTCATGAAGTTTCAATTACGGGAAAGAGCAATAACGATATAAAAACTGTTTGTTTATTCTAGACTAAGAGATCACCTGCTATACTTGTCGAATTTTTTGTATTTTTTTACATTGTTTACATTGACTTAGAAATTTTTTGAGCGAATCCACTGAGATAAAATTGATGTTTCTAATGGAAAAATGAAAATATATTATTGACTTATAAGAGATGTAAGAGGAATAATATTGTGCAGGTAAATGATAACACTGATTAAAAAAAAATTCGTATATATGTTATTTGACAAAGGGGAAGGAAAATGATCTTATTAAATACTAAGAAGCCATAAAATTCCCAGTATAATAATTCTGTTAAAAACCAAAGATGTAAAAGATAATTCAAAATTGAAATCTTTCGTTTAGAGATTAATAACTGTAATTATCGTACATCTTTAATTAACAAATCACCTTAAAACAACATTTTCTTCGCTGTTTAAGAAGTTTTTCAGAGAAAAAAAGAGTATTTTACTGTTTCAAATTTGAAAATTTTACATTAATATTCAATGTAGAAGGATGTCAAGTAAACGATGTAAGAAATCTACTGGCTATTTGAACAATAGCCATGTTCTCTTGTAGGATACTATTTCGTTTCAAGAAATGTTCACTTTGGTTTTTCAAAAATGTTATTACTGCTGTAGTTATACTAATGAAATTATTTGCAAATAATAAATTATTTGTGATGTACAAATATAAGCTTATAAATTGATATGTCATTCAATCACTATCTGTACTACCTCAGGAATGACAGGCTAATAATTATATCCCATTTAGATGTTAACGTTATGCTTAAATGAGACGTTATGTTTTATATACTCAAGAAATTTGACATTAAGTTACTTATAGTAAAGTAGAGTGTAGGCCACTCCAGATTTTTTTTTTAAGAAGTCAAATAGGTTTGCTATTAGTATATAATTTAATTTTTTTTTTCAATATGATACATTGTTTATTAATTTACTTGATATTTTAATAAAGTACTGATTGTATTTTTTTTAAAGGAGTCAAATAGGTTTGCTATCACTATATAATTTAATTTTGTTTTTTCAATATGATACATTGTTTATTAATTTTACTTGATATTTTAATAGAGCACTGATTGTATTTTCTTTTAAAGAAGTCAAATGGTTTGCTATTAGTATATAATTTAATTTTTTTTTCAATATGATACATTGTTTATTAATTTTACTTGATATTTTAATAAAGTACTGATTGTATTTTTCTTAAAGGAGTCAAATAGGTTTGGTAGGCTTCGACGAACAGTCGCGTTGAAACATAGAAATGAGTCGCTTGGGAACTCTCCTTGCCTACTCGATTTATGGTAGGTCTTGAAACAACGAGGGCAAACTCTTGCCACCAAGTAGAGTCTCTCACACTCACGCCAGACTCTACAAGACATAAATAATATTCATTTCTACTCCTTACCCAACACCTTTCAAGATTAACGGTTTCACCACCTGCTTTCTCCATCTACAGGCATTTCTCTTCACGCCATGTTCAATTACATTCTTACATACTTTTCTCAATTTATTAACCTTGTATATTGCATTATGTCTACTTATTAAATCGGTATATTCACATACTTAATACAAAAGTTAATATAAGAACGACAAGAATTTTATTCATCCTTGCCTTCAAGTTAGTTTAGTAGCAAACACACTTGAAAAAAATTTGTATTTAAAAAAATACTAAGAATATTGCATTCAGATCAACAAAATTCAAATGATCTGTTCTAATTCTAATGTAGTGCAATCACTTATTATGTGCATTTTTTCATTACCACAGAGGTTAGTATCATTAATATTAAAATTATAGTAATCCGTCTTACCTCGTACCCTGCTTCTGAAGTTCTTAGACCGGTTTCGGGCGTCACCCATCTTCAACAAGAACTGATCAACTAAAACTACGGAGTCCTCTTTCTGTTTATATAACCTACCTACTTTCCCAATGCTGCCTAGATTTTAATATTTAATTATTTTAACTTTACTTTTTATTTTTATTTTATTTTACTTTTATTTTAATTATTATTATTTAGTTTAATTCTTTTCTTATTATTTTCGTCATTGTCAAGTCTGTCAAGTCGTCGCTTCAATTTCTTTAACGGTTTAAATAGTGTATCGCTTTGGTGATTTATTTGTTCATTTATTAGCTTACCCGATTCTTTATTTTTAAATATCTCTAAATATTCATTTACGTTTAGTCTTTTTCCTTTCTGTCCTGTTTTTATTATGGTCATTGAATTTTCTAAACTGTCCGGTTCATGTCCATATTCAGTTAGGTGGTTAGCATAATTAGATTTGTTTGTATTATTTAGATAATTTTTAATATGTTCCTTATATCTTAATTTTAGGGTCCTTCCCGTTTGTCCAATACGAGTATATATATGATTACAATTTTTACATTTTATTTTATATACACCGCTTTTCTCATATTTATTAGTTTTATTTTCCGTTGAGTTATCTAATCTTTGGTTAATTGAATTATTTGTTTTAAACCCTATATTTATATTGTATTGCTTTAGTAAGTTTGCGATTTTATGACTTATTTGACCTATAAACGTTATACACGCGTATTTATCGTTATTAGTTCTTTCATTATTAAAATTTATTTTATTTCTTCTGTTTTTTAGCATTTTATCTATTACGTTTGCATTAAATCCGTTGTTATTTGCTATTGTTTTTATTATATTTAACTCGTTATTATAGTTAGTTTTATTCATCGGAATTTTTATTAATCTATCTATCATATAACGGAAAGCTGCTAATTTTTGTTGCCTAGGATGGATTGAAGTTTTATGTATGGTTATATCGGTCGCGGTGGGCTTCCTATATATTTTAAAACTAAGCTTTTTGTCATTTTTTTTCTATAGTTTGATCCATAAAATTTATTTTATTGTTTACTTCTATTTCGTGTGTAAATTTTATTTTATTATTTAGTGAGTTTAGGTAGTTTTTAATATTTATTATATTATCTTCATTTTCATTATTTACGATTAGGAAGGAGTCATCCACATATCTGCTATAATGGACTACGTTGAATTTCTCTTTTTTTTTTTGACATAGGTTTTTTCTAATTCCTGTAAAAATATTTCGGATAATATAGCAGAAGTTGGATGTCCCATTCCTAATCCATCTTTCGCTAAATAAATTCGTTATTAAATTGGAAATAGTTTTGTTTTAGAGTTGTATTTGTTAACTTTATTATTTCGTTTATACTGTTATCCTGATCATATTGTTTATCTAGTTTACGTATTATGTTTATTACTTCCGAACTAGGGATTGACGTAAACAGATTTTCAATGTCGAATGATATTAGTTTTGTTTTTTTATTTATATTTATATCTTTACAGAATTAGCTATAAAATTAATACCTAATAATGAACAAGAGCATGTTGGGCACCTAGCTTCAGAAATAATAGATAAAACCATTAATAATAGTACGGCCCTTCGGGGTTGTCAATCTGTCACGCAATATGGTTTTAAATAACCCTACAAATAAAATACAGGTGTTTTATACCATCAAGCTTCGAAAAAACAGAGTTAAAAACTGATTGACTCACGACTATGTGTTTAATGTTTTTTGATAAAGTTGTTAGAAAACTAGAGCAAACCAGCATAAGACTTGCGAACGCAGAAGTCGCTATTTATTTTAATAAAAATTGCTTACGTGAAGAATTGCTGCCCTCATACAGAAATATATATATTTGTGTATGATGGCAGCAGATCTTCTTTCAAACATGTATTATTAAAGTTGGCAGCAGATTCCTCTGGAAAATACCCGAGTGTTACCGTAAACTAGTGAGGAACTCCTCTGGAAAATACCCGAGAGTTGCCGTAAACTAGTGAGCAAAACTAGAAAAAATCAGCCATAAATTGGTCAACGCAGAAGCTGCTGCCAATTTTAAATATATATATATATATGTATATATACAATCAAATTTTTTGCCAATTTCTCTATGGATGATTTTTCGATTTAGCTTCTCGAGTTTTGTCGTCTCACACTTCCATTCATTATCGCACTACGTGTAATAAATCATTAATAGATTTCCTTGTAAATTCCATATTACACATTATTCCATTCATTATTACACTTAGTACCAAATGAATGGAAGTGTGCGATCAGAAAACTTGAGAAGCTAAATCGAAAAATCATCCATAGAGAAATTGGCAAAACATTTAATTGTGATGTATTAATGAAAGTCTGCTACCTAATTACACTAATTTATATATATATATATAAACACTAATAAATTCTCGACCGTGTGACAGATATACAACTAAAAAAGGATAGATCGGGATGCGGTCAGTTTCTTCCACTTTCAATTCAAACTCTCATTGCCTACAGAGTTTGAATTGAAAGTGGAAGAAACTGACCGCATCCCGATCTATCCTTTTTTAGTTATATATATATAGTTCACAAAGGAAAGAGAAAAACACACACACACAAAAAAAAAGACTCACGACAATATTTAGACAATCGTCGTTATCGGGCAGAAGAAATGTTCATTTTAAGGACAATGAAAAAACACAATGATGACGAGAGTGTGATATCTTCTTGAAAGCTCAAAAAGAAAAAAAAAATCCTATAATATATTTCCATATCTATGGATATGTTATAACCGTATCTCCATCCTAGCATTGTACTAAAATGATGATACCAATGCACTGTTTGTGATTCACCCAGCCAAGTACACCTTCTCCTGATATTACGGGTGTTTTAAATTTTAAATGC
>JAPFBL010001372.1:0-14738 GCA_026182355.1 Hermatobates lingyangjiaoensis | reverse complement strand
TATTATATTAATTGTATTAATAACGGTATTAATAACACAGTAATCCCTCAATTATTGCGTTTATTAAGAATCAGAACACAAAGAGTAAAGTGAAAACCGCTAATTAGTGTCACCCCCCCTCCCGTTTTTACATACATTTCTGTATATATATAATACCAATAAGTTAATTCTTTACTTATCTTCTTTATTTCTAACTATACCTTCCTTATTAATTTTTACTTTCTTTCAAAACTTTTATTTTATCTTGACTACTTTGTTTATTTTTGTCTATTTAATTTACCTTTCCTTGTTTTTTATTAATTTATTTATATATATATTGATATAGTTTCTCGACTACTGATATTTCAAATTCACATAAGGGGTTACTGAGGAATTTGGTCATAACACGTACAACTCCTGATCATCAGCCGACGTTTCGCCAAAAGTTGTTTGGCATTTTCAAGGCTAAAAAACAATTTATTAAACGACATAAGTAAAGCAAGATAAATCCATCATCGGACACCATCCAACAGAAAACAAACGACACAAACAATTATAGTAGCCAGAGAACCACATATGTATCATAAAATACCTAGTGTTATTATGATTATTATTTAAAAACAGACATTTGTCGTTTAAACCTAATTGCGTATTATTAATTATTCAGAACACCAAAAAACGACATTTTCAAAAACAGCAAAAACCACAACAGACAGTAATAAACACAACAAATTACAAAACCATGAAAAAAAAGTGAGTCAAAAATTAAAAGAAATTCAGAGGAAAAAACAAAAACCTTACAAACATATTAACTTGATTTAGAAGAAACACTAATTTACTGGTCCTTGCTTAAATCTGACTACATCATAACAAATGCACATATCAGGAAGGTTACATAACCCTACAAAAAAACAAGCTACTCCCAATGTCAACATGAAAACATTCAATGGCAACTATTGCAGGAGGTTGGAATAAATTAAACTAAGGCTTGATATATCTGATCGCTTATTACAGGCAGTATTTAATTTATTCCAACCTCCTGCAATAGTTGCCATTGAACTGTTTCTTATGTTGACATTAGGGAGTAGCTTGTGTTCCTTTGTAGGGTTATGTAACCTTACTGCATATGTGTATTTATTATGATGTAGCCAGATATAAGCATGGACCAGTAAATTAGTTTTTCTTTTAAATCAAGGTAATATGTTTGTAAAGTTTTTTGTCTTTTCCTCTGAATTTCTTTTAATCTTTGACTCTTTTTTCATGGTTTTGTAATTTGTTGTGTTTATTACTGTCTGTTATGGTTTTTGCTGTTTTTGAAAATGTCGTTTTTTGGTGTTCTGAGTAATTAATAATACGCAATTAGGTTTAAACGACAAATGTCTGTTTTTAAATAATAATAATCATAATAACACTAGGTATTTTATGATACTTTTGTGGTTCTCTGGGTACTTTAATTGTTGTGTGTGTCGTTTGTTTTCTGTTGGATGGTGTCCGATGATGTATTTATCTTGCTTTACTTATGCCGTTTAATAAATTGTTTTTTAGCCTTGAAAATGCCAAACAACTTTTGGCGAAACGTCGGCTGATGATCAGGAGTTGCATGTTTTATGACCGAAATCCTCAATAACCCCTTATGTGAATATATATATATATACAAACACTAATAACTTCTCGACCGTGTGACAGATATACAACTAAAAAATGATTGATCGGGATGCGGTCAGTTTCTTCCACTTTTTAATTCAAACTCTCATTGCCGACGTTTCGATTTTATTCAAAATCTTTTTCATAGGCCTACAAACAGAGGAAAACAAGAATTTTAATACGTACATTTTTAAAACACAAACAAAAGAAGTACACTATGAAAATTAAATACAATCTTAAGTATTAGGATAACAATGACAGAATAATAAAAAAGAGAAATTCTCTTTTTTCTCTTTTTTTTATTACAAGAAGGTACTTGTTTGCTACCAGATAACTCCTCCTCCCTTAGAATGAATCTCCTCCTGGTAGGACGACTTCTTCAAGTTGGATGCCTTGTTGTCTTGGCGTAGGTATGGTTAAGTTTCCAGAGGGTTCATATCTTTTTTTCTTTTTAAGATGAAACCTAACACTGATACTAACAACATTACATATAACACTACAGTCCATGCACTAGGAATGTGGAATCTATAATTTTTGTTCACTTCTCTGTAGGTCTATGGTATATTCGGCTCCTGTTTTAGTAAAGTTTTAAATTTAATGGTTATGTTGGGCATATTATTGTCCTCAAACTTTAACTTTGTATATGCTGTTTGTTTGTATTTGCTTTAACGTTGTTTGTATATGCTGTTTGACAATTCTAATGTTGATGTGTTGTTTGTTGCAGGTTCAGAGCTAGCGTTGATGTACAATGATGAATCAGTCCTTGAAAATCACCATTTAGCAGTTGCCTTTAAGTTATTACAAAACGAAGGTTGTGATATATTTACTAACTTGAGTAAAAACACCGGCAAAGCTTGAGGAAGATGGCTATTGACATGGTATGTTGAAAAGTATTATATACTTTTATATTAATACTATATTATATATATATATATATAAATATATTAATAAAAATATAAATGAAAAAAGACAACAAATATTATTAATATTATTAATATATTATTAATATTATAATTAATAATTAATTAAAATTTTAATATTAATAATTAATATTAATAAAATTAAATAAAATTAATTAAATTAATATTAATAATTTAATAATTAATAATTATAATTAATATTATTAATTAATATATTATATTATATATATATATATATTATATATACTATATTATATACTATTATATACTCGCGGGAACAGGCGAGTTTGTCTAAAACAATTGGTCTAAAATACAATTTGTCTAAAACAATTTGTCTAAAATACAATTTGTCTAAAGGACGATTTATCTATAAACAATTTGTCTAAAATACAATTTGTCTAAAGGACGATTTATTTATAAACAATTTGTCTAAAATACAATTTGTCTAAAACAATTTGTCTAAAGGACGATTTATCTATAAACAATTTGTCTAAAATACAATTTGTCTAAAACAATTTGTCTAAAGGACGATTTATCTATAAACAATTTGTCTAAAACAATTGGTCTAAAATACAATTTGTCTAAAACAATTTGTCTAAAGGACATTTATCTATAAACAATTTGTCTAAAAACTTTAAGATAATATTAACATGGTGAAATTTGGTATGCCACATACTTTTGAACATAAATACTTGTAAATAATGAAATAGACATACAGTAGGGTGGGATGATAATAATTATACTACTATTACTACTACCATGAATAATAATAATAAGAAAAACTACAAAAATAACAAAAATTTTGATAAATAATGTAAGTACATTACAAAGAAAAAAAACTACAGTACAACAAAACTAATATTTGGAAGGAAATCTGTAAATAAGGGGCTTATAGATGATATTCTTCAAATCCTTCTCAAAAGATTATCAATAAATTTCAGTCATCAAGTGAGTGACCATACGGTCCAAGGTCACAGTATTAGTACAGTACAGGTAGTAGTGGATCTTTAACTTGACTAAACTTAACTAACTCTAAAGGATTAAAGGTCATATTTCTCAAAGGTCTCTGCTGGCCGGATTAAAAGCCATATACTCCTTGGCCTGGACCAGCTAAATCTTATCCTAATCCTTTGCATCCAAAATTTTGATTTAATCCATGGGGATTTATGTTAGGCTTACTGCCGATATATTCGAGTCTATACTAATAAAAAAAAAGGTCAACCAAGTTAATATAGGATAAATTGTGGGCAATTCCCCGGATGTATTCAACTATATTGTCTGGATTGAATGCTTCATCGAGTCTCTGTATTCGTTTTGCGGCATCTAGGTAACGTTTCGTTGGTGGTTCTGGCTCTACTCCAGCAACATACTGTTCAATCTGGACCTCATTGTAAGCTTGTTCCTTTTGTAGACATTTTATAAACCTCCATATGTTGGAATGATGCGCACCTACTTCAGTTTCAAATCTACGGTGCCATCCTTCGACCGAATTGTTAGTTTTAGGTAAATTATCAAGCACTCAAGAATACATATTTTATATACCATGGTGAAAGATTGGAGGACGTCGACCATTCCGTCTATTGGGAATGTGTCTGTTGGACACATAGATCGGAAGGTATAGTTGAATATTATCCACCAATTACTGCCTCTTTTTCTTATTCACTACTAAATTGTCAGTTTTTAGACAAATTGTTTATAGATAAATCGTCCTTTAGACAAATTGTTTTAGACAAATCATGCTAGTAGACCCATATACCGCCAGTGTTTTAACTAGATCAATGAATGCTATAAGCACATGTACAGGATGAGCCAAATGAGGTGGTGATAAATGACATTTATCTGGAGATTAATTAAAAACATCAGTTGTGCAATCCGAAATTGTGTGGGATTTACTCATTCTGAGGTAAAGTGGATAAACCAATAAAAGCTCCACAAAAATGAAGTTTTATTCAACTCGTTTCAAACACTTTGTGTTCATCATCAGGAAGACACCAAGGATGTGGTACTGACGGGTTTGGTCCACTGACGGGTTTCACTGGGCCAAACCCGTCAGTACCACATCCTTGGTGTCTTCCTGTTGATGAACACAAAGTGATCGAAACGCGTTGAATAAAACTTCATTTGTGTGGAGACTTTTGTTTGGTTTATCCATTTTACCTCAAATGAGATTAATTACAATACATTGTACGGTAAAAATTAATGAAACAGTCTCCAGAATCAAAATTTAGGTTTTCAAACACGTAGTGTTCTTCTTTAGGTTCACTGTCTAGTCGAAGGTTTTGTCCGGTTAACATTGTTGTTCCTTTAAATAATGTAAATTTCATTTTCTTAGTTAAAAAATTCTTACTTCTGCAAAAGGTTTTAAATAAAACCGAAACGTTGGCAACGAGAGTTTGATTCCAAGGATGTGGTACTGACGGGTTGGTCCACTGGACGGGTTGTTTTCACTTGACCAACCCGTCAGCACCACATGCTTGGTGTCTTCCTGATGAAGAACACAAAGTGTTCGAAACGCGTTGAATAATACTTCATTTGTGCGGAAACTTTTGTTGGTTTATCCATTTTACCTCAGAAGGAGATTACATATGTCATTGTAGGGTAAAAAGTTGATGAAACAGTCTCCAGATATCAAAATTTAGGTTTTCAAACACGTAGTGTTCTTCTTTAGGTTCACTGTCTAGTCGAAGGTTTTGTCCGGTTAACATTGTTGTTACTTTAAATAATGTAAATTTCATTTTCTTAGTTAAAAAATTCTTACTTCTGCCTATGAAAAAGGTTTTAAATAAAACCGAAACGTTGGCAACGAGAGTTTGATTTTTTATACTGGAAAATTGACCGAACGCCTATTAGAGAACACACCTATATATATATAGTATATAAATAGATTTCACATAAACACGTGAAATAACAATCAATGATCAAACCACAATAAGAAAATGGGTAAACATCCCCTTCTGGACATTAGTCCTTTCCTGCGCTTTCACCCTTTTAAAATACCACTCTTCCCTCCCACTCTTCTCAAACCCTCACCAGATGTTCTCTGCATCTAGTGTTTCAGTTGGGTTTTTGACTCTAACGAAGACCGCTTGATACGGTTGAAAGATCTTAGTATTGTTTTCCCATTTTCTTATTGTGGTTTATATCATTTTATTATTATTATTATTATTATATTATTATTTATTATTATTATTATTATCATTTATATATGGTATATATATATATTTTTTCTATGAGCTGTCCGGGGAAACGAATATGATTTGTTGCGATGTTGACCAATGGGAGTAGAGTTACAGGTCCATGCGTAAGGTCCCAGTCGCACGCTGCTCAGCAAAAAGCCTTTGCGTTCTGCCAATAGGTATAGAGGTTGCACAGTCCCTCTGTGTTAAATGATGTTTGGCAGAAAACATTAGCCTCACTTTACAGTGAACTCCTGTTCCCTTTCTATTTTCGATTTTTTGTTGGTGGTTGGGTGTTGTTGTTGTTTACTATTTTCTGTTACGGATATTGCTAGATTTATTAATTGATACTCTCGGTTGTTTACTGCGAAAAGCTGCCTTCATCTTCATGCAACAGGGGTAGAGGTTGCACAGTCCCTCTTGGTTATTAAGAGATGTTGACACTGGATTCCAACTTCTTCTCGTAGAAACATCTTGAAGTTGTAGGTTTTGTTTATTTTCCTCTTCGGTTTCTTATGTTCATGTGTTTTCTTCAGTTGAATGTTATTGCTGCTATTGATGGGTGGCTGGTAGGTGATGAAAAGTTCTGCACTGCTGACATATATATATATAATAAATATATATATATATATATATATATATAATTATGTTACTTAATCAGGATTCGGTTAATCCGGTTTTCGGTACATCCTAGGTTTTGAACCTAGAAAATTAATAATTTTCTAGGTTCAAAACTCAAACACTCGTTGCCGACGTTTCGGTTTTATTTTAAAACCTTTTTCATAAGCAGAAGTAAAACAAGAAAATCAAATTTGCATTATTTAAAGGAACTAACAATATTAACTGGTCAAAACATTCGATTACACTGTTTACTCTAGAGTCTAATCCAATGTTTTGGCCAGTTAATATTGTTAGTTCCTTTAAATAATGTAAATTTCATTTTCTTGTTTTACTTCTTCCTATGAAAAAGGTTTTAAAATAAAACCGAAACGTCTGCAATGAGAGTTTGATTTTTGAACCTAGAAAATTTACCGAATCCTGGTTAAATAATACTCCTATTCTATCAAACGGTTGATATATTATTGCATTTTTGAATATATATATATATATATATATATATATATATATATATATATAATATATATATATATTATAACTTATTTTGTTATTGAGGGCTAGGTCAAATAAAAGAAAATAAACTCCTTCCTAGGCCGACGTTTCGATGTATTTGTACATCATCTTCAGGGCTAAAATTAGAGTAAGAACTATAATACATTTACCAAAACAATCTACAACTCACATAGAGAACTAACACAAATTTTTTGAGACCAACAATACATTCAAAAGGTTATTTTATAATCAGAGTTGTTGAGTACACATCTATTTCAAAGTATCAAACAAAAAAGAAATTAGTTTTACCTTGGAAAGTGTGCTAATGGTTATTTAAGTTACATGAGAATTAATTGGTTATAAGTACGAAAAACACTACTTTGTTATATTCATCTATCATTTTAACAAACAGGGAGGGTCAACATATGAAGGTTACATAAAAAAAGGTTAGTTTATGACTTAAAGTTATCATCCATGTTACAATGATTTACTATTGTTATTGTGACTGGTGATGGGAAAGAATGTTTGTATGAATATGGCTAAACTTTTAAATATCAGACCTCGAATTACAAGTGTTAGGAGTTTTCTGTATGTGTATCATTTCTTTTATTATTCTTTTCCCAGGTCCTGCTTCCATGTCAATGATTTTAGAATTTGTAAGTTCAAAAGTGTGATTTAAAGAGAGAGCATGTTTTACTAAGGCACATGTAATATTCTTTTTTTATGTCCGTTTTGTGTTGTGCCAATCTATTTCCTAGGTACTGACTGGTTTGTCCTATATATGTCATGTTGCAATTTGTGCAATTAATTTGGTTAATTTGGATTATATTATATAATAATATATGATCAAACCACAAAAGAAATGGGAAAACAAGACTAAGATCTTTCAACCGTAACAAGCGGTCTTCGTCAGAGTCAAAAACCCAACTGAACACTAGATTCAGAAAACATCTGGTGATCAGGAACACTGGTGATCTGGTGGTCACCAGATGTTTTTCTGCATCTAGTGTTCAGTTGGGTTTTTGACTCTGACGAAGACCGCTTGTTATGGTTGAAAGATCTTAGTCTTGTTTTCCCATTTCTTATTGTGGTTTGATCATATATATATATAAAAAGATTTCACATAAACCTCACCTCCTCACCAGATGTTTTCTGCATCTAGTGTTCAGTTGGGTTTTTGACTCTGACGAAGACCGCTTGTTATGGTTGAAAGATCTTAGTCTTGTTTTCCCATTTCTTTATTGTGGTTTGATCATTGATTGTTGTTTCACGTGTTTATGTGAAATCTTTTTATATATATATGTATTACTTAATCAGGATTCGGTAATCATAAATTTTCTAGGTTCAAAACTTAAACTCTCGTTGTCGACGTTTCGGTTTATTTTTAAAACGTTTTTCATAAGCAGAAGTAAAATAAGAAATGAAATTTACATTATTTAAAGGAACTAACAATATTAACTGGCCAAAACATTGGATTAGACTCTAGAGTAAACAGTTTAATCGAATGTTTTGGCCAGTTAATATTGTTAGTTCCTTTAAATAATGTAAATTTCATTTTCTTGTTTTACTTCTGCCTATGAAAAAGGTTTTAAAATAAAACCGAAACGTCGGCAATGAGAGTTTGATTTTTGAACCTAGAAATTTTACCGAATCCTGGTTAAATAATACTCCTATTCTATCAAACGGTTGATATATTATTGAATTTTTTGAATATATATATATAATATATATAACAGATTCAATAAATATATCGACCGTTTGATAGAATAGGTTGTGTTCTCTAGTCAGGGTTCGGTCAATTTTTCCAGGATCCTGGAAACACAACTGCAGAGTCCAGTTGGGTTTTTGACTCTGACGAAGACCGCTTGTTACGGTTGAAAGATCTTAGTCTTGTTTTTCCCCATTTCTTATTGTGGTTTGGTCATTGATTATATATATATTATATAATAATATATATAGCCCTGTTCTTAACTGGGCTGTAACGTTGTGCCAAAACTTACAATTGCCCAATAATGTAACACTTTGACGTTATAATATTATTTTTTGTTTCAGGTATTATCAACAGATATGTCAAAGCATATGAGTCTGCTAGCGGATTTAAAAACAATGGTAGAAACAAAGAAGGTCGCCGGATCTGGAGTATTACTGTTAGATAACTATACTGATAGAATACAAGTCTTGGAAAACATGGTCCACTGCGCTGATCTGTCGAATCCAACAAAACCCTTAACTTTGTATAAACGCTGGGTAAACTTGTTAATGGAGGAGTTTTTTTTTACAAGGAGACAAGGAGAGAGATGCATGCCTCGAGATATCGCCTATGTGTGACCGTCATACAGCGACTATTGAAAAATCGCAGGTAAGCAAAACAAGTGTACAAAGGGCTCTTTTAAGAGCCCGGTTCTCAATTTTTTTGACTCCTGCACCCTGAAAAAATTTTGCTCAAACCTCGCAGGCCCCTACATTTTATTTTTTTTTTTTTTTTGTTCAAGAATAAAAGATATGAAATTATACAAAATTTTATCAAAATTAGATATTTTTTACTGAAATAATATGTAAAAAAAAAAGGATCATGTTAAGAAAGAACACGGACTTGCCCTCACTAAAATATGCTAGTAGAGGGAACCTCAGTTTTGGCTGAGAACAGTGATCGAGGCAGGCTACAAATACTAGAGGCTTTATTAATCAAAGATTGTGCTCCGCGCTGAACTCTCAAATCAGTGACATGTTTCGTCATCCCGAGTTCTAGGACCTTCGAACCTAAAATAAAATTTGTTCGGAACTCTCCCACGTTGTGACCTGTCGAAGGCGAGAAGTGCCGAGTGATTCAACTGTCTAACGCGTGGGTGCGCGTTTGTAGCGCTGCTTTGAGAGTTACACGCTGCCACGATTTGAACTGTGCCAATTTAGTTTGTTAATTTTTTGGTTTATGTTTTAATTGTTTCGTGTTATTGTTTACTGTTTACCCTGATGATGGCCAATGTGGCCGAAAGCTTGTTTCCCTTTAGTTTTTTACCCAGTTTGTGTTTGTGTAGTGTTAAATATAGTTTGTTTCATTAGTTTTTCTTCAAGATTGTTTTCCTATTCTTGTTATGAATTAGGTAGATTAATTTTAGAGCTACCAGTGAATTACAAGAAAATAATAAGGCAAATAGAACATCTTTCTAAATAGATTATTAATGCTGAAGCCGCTGTGCTTTTTAACAACACTTGTTTAAAAAAAAATAAAACTTTTTGACAAGAAACATCACAGATTGATATTTGAACAAACTTTACGAAAATAATAACATATGTTTGAAATGTAAAACAGTAAAATCTGGAACTACCTTCGAAATACTTAGAAAATAATTTACTTTTTTTAATATGTAAAAAAATCAAACATATGAACTAAAAGGATATCCCAGATCTACATTTGAATATAACTGACAAAAAATAATTGCTTACTTAAAATATGTAAAAGATAATAGAATCAAAAAGGCTGACATCCAAAACGTTTGCTAATGCATTTCAACTCAATTACCTTTTGTTCCTGTTTCATGCTTATTAGTCTTTCAAATCGTGGAACCATGGTGCCTGATAGCAACACGCATATCTGCCTGTGCATTCAAACGATTTCTAGATTTTGTCTTAATTGTCAAAAGGCTGCTAAATCCTGACTCGCATAACCATGTTGTCGCAAATGGAATGAACATCGCAAGTGCAGCTTCACAAAGCCCTGGAAATGAAACTATAGCCGAGCACCAATACTCTTCCAAAGTTTCCAAATTTCTTAGAAGTTGCAGCCCTGCTTCCCGCACCCCCTGGAATGATATCTCGCACGTCCTGGGGGTGCAAGCACCCCTGGTTGGGAACCACTGATCTAGAGTATATGTATCACAAGTATGAGCATATGAGTAATAATGGTATGAGTCTCACTAAAATAGCATCTGTAGTATATGTATCACGAGTATCCGTGTCAGAAGTATGAGTATGATCATCTGGAGTACGTGTGACGAGTATGAGAGTCAAGAGTATGAGTATCACTATTATAAGGATCTGTAGTATGAGTATGTCGAGTAAGAGATATGGGTATACGATATGAGTATGAGTCTTCATTTAATGGTCATCAGTAATACGAGTATGAGCACGTGGAGTATTCTTCTCATTAGTATGAGTATCACGGTCTTTATTATCAGGAGTGAGTATCACGTTTATGAGCATGTAGATTATGAGTCCACGTGTAAGTGCATCAGGAGTATGAGTATCACGAGTATGAGCATGTGGAGTATGAGTCTCATGATAATGATCATCAGTAGTACGAGTATGAGCACGAGGAGTATTCGTATCAGTAGTATGAGTATCACGGCTGTTATCATCAGGAGTATGAGTACCACGAGTATGAGCATGTGGAGGATGAGTATATGGGTTATACGAGTATGAGTATCTTGAGTATGAGCACGTGGAGTATTCGTGTCAGTAGTATGAGCATCACGACTGTTATCATCAGGAGTATGAGTACCACGAGTATGAGCATGTGGAGGATGAGTATATGGGTTATACGAGTATGAGCACGTGGAGTATTCGTATCAGTAGTATGAGTATCACGGCTGTTATCATCAGGAGTATGAGCATGTGGAGGATGAGTATATGGGTTATAAAGTATGAGTATCTTGAGTATGAGCACGTGGAGTATTCGTGTCAGTAGTATGAGCATCACGACTGTTATCATCAGGAGTATGAGTACCACGAGTATGAGCATGTGGAGGATGAGTATATGGGTTATACGAGTATGAGTATCTTGAGTATGAGCACGTGGAGTATTCGTGTCAGTAGTATGAGCATCACGACAGTTATCAACAGGAGTATGATACCACGAGTAATGAGCATGTGGAGGATGAGTATATGGGTTATACGAGTATGAGTATCTTGAGTATGAGCACGTGGAGTATTCGTGTCAGTAGTATGAGCATCACGACTGTTATCATCAGGAGTATGAGTACCACGAGTATGAGCATGTGGAGGATGAGTATATGGGTTATACGAGTATGAGCACGAGGAGTATTCGTATCAGTAGTATGAGTATCACGGCTGTTATCATCAGGAGTATGAGTACCACGAGTATGAGCATGTGGAGGATGAGTATATGGGTTTATACGAGTATGATATCTTGAGTATGAGCACGTGGAGTATTCGTATCAGTAGTATAGTATTCACGGCTGTTATCATCAGGAGTATGAGTACCACGAGTATGAGCACGTGGAGGATGAGTAATGGTTTACGATATGAGTATCTTGAGTATGAGCACGTGGAGTATTCGTATCAGTAGTATGAGTATCACGGCTGTTATCATCAGGAGTATGATTACCACGAGTATGAGCAGTGGGGAGAGTATAGGGTTAAACGAGTATGAGCACGAGGAGTATTCGTGTCAGTAGTATGAGTATCACGGCTGTTATCATCAGGAGTATGAGTACCACGAGTATGAGCATGTGGAGGATGAGTATATGGTTATACGAGTATGAGATCTTGAGTATGAGCAGTGGAGTATTCGTGTCAGTAGTATGAGCATCACGACTGGTTATCATCAGGTATGGTACCACGAGTATGAGCATGTGGAGGATGAGTATATGGGTTATACGAGTATGACACGAGGAGTATTCGTGTCAGTAGTATGAGTATCACGGCTGTTATCATCAGGAGTATGA
The DNA here is from genome assembly GCA_026182355.1 of Hermatobates lingyangjiaoensis. Classification (NCBI taxonomy): domain Eukaryota; kingdom Metazoa; phylum Arthropoda; class Insecta; order Hemiptera; family Hermatobatidae; genus Hermatobates; species Hermatobates lingyangjiaoensis. The sequence continues at coordinate 2,225 of JAPFBL010001372.1, read as the reverse complement.
GTATCACGAGTATGAGCACGTGGAGTATTCGTGTCAGTAGTATGAGTATCACGGCTGTTATCATCAGGAGTATAGTATCACGAGTATGAGCACGTGGAGTATTGTGTCATTTATGACATCACGACTGTTTCATCAGGAGTATGAGTACCACGAGTATGAGCATGTGGAGGATGAGTATATGGGTTATACGAGTATGAGCACGTGGAGTATTCGTGTCAGTAGTGTGAGTATCACGAAATGAGCACGTGAGTATTCGTGTCAGTAGTATGAGCATCACGACTGTTATCATCAGGAGTATGAGTACCACGAGTATGAGCATGTGGAGGATGAGTATATGGGTTATACGAGTATGAGCACGTGGAGTATTCGTGTCAGTAGTATGAGTATCACGGCTGTTATCATCAGGAGTATGAGTATCACGAGTATGAGCACGTGGAGTATTCGTGTCAGTAGTATGAGTATCACGGCTGTTATCATCAGGAGTATGAGTACCACGAGTATGAGCATGTGGATGATGAGTATATGGGTTATACGAGTATGAGCACGTGGAGTATTCGTGTCAGTAGTATGAGTATCACGGTGTTATCATCAGGAGTAGAGTATCACGAGTATGAGCACGTGGAGTATTCGGTCAGTAGTAGAACATCACGACTGTTATCATCAGGAGTATGAGTACCACGAGTTGAGCATGTGGAGGATGAGTATATGGTTATACGAGTATGAGCACGTGGAGATTCGTATCAGTAGTATGAGTATCACGGCTGTTATCATCAGAGTATGAGCATGTGGGATGAGTATATGGGTTTATACGAGTATGAGTATCTTGAGTATGAGCACGTGGAGTATTCGTGTCAGTAGTATGAGCATCACGACTGTTATCATCAGAGTATGAGTACCACGATAAGCATGTGGAGGATGAGTATATGGGTTATACGAGTATGAGCACGAGGAGTATTCGTATCAGTAGTATGAGTATCACGGCTGTTATCATCAGGAGTATGAGTACCACGTATGAGCATGTGGAGGATGAGTATATGGGTTATACGAGTATGAGTATTTGAGTATGAGCACGTGGAGTATTCGTGTCAGTAGTATGAGCATCACGACTGTTATCATCAGGAGTATGAGTACCACCAGTATGAGCATGTGGAGGATGAGTATATGGGTTATACGAGTATGAGTATCTTGAGTATACACGTGGAGTATTCGTGTCAGTAGTATGAGCATCACGACTGTTATCATCAGGAGTATGAGTACCACGAGTATGAGCTTGGAGGATGATATATGGGTTATACGAGTATGAGCACGTGGAGTATTCGTGTCAGTAGTATGAGTATCACGGCTGTATCATCAGGAGTATGAGTATCACGAGTATGAGCACGTGGAGTATTCGTGTCAGTAGTATGATATCACGGCTGTTATCATCAGGAGTATGAGTACCACGAGTATGAGCATGTGGAGGATGAGTATATGGGTAATACGAGTATGAGCACGTGGGTATTCGTGTCAGTAGTATGAGTAATCACGGCTGTTATCACAGGAGTATGAGTATCACGAGTATGAGCACGTGAGTATTCGTGTCAGTAGTATGAGCATCACGACTGTTATCACAGGAGTTTGAGTACCACGAGTATGAGCATGTGGAGGATGGTAAATGGGTTATACGAGTATGAGCACGTGGAGTATTCGTGCATGTATGAGTATCACGGCTGTTATCATCAGAGTATGAGTATCACGAGTATGAGCACGTGGAGTATTCGTGTCATAGTATGAGTATCACGGCTGTTATCATCAGGAGCATGGGTTGTATGATGCCACATTATGTGTATTAGCTAGTGTTAGACCAGTGTTGCCTATTACAATTGTATTGTGTTTGATGCGCAGGTCGGCTTCATTGACTACATTGTTCATCCGCTGTGGGAAACATGGGCAGATCTCGTACATCCCGACGCTCAGGATAATTTCTTGATACCCGGAGCAGAACAGAGACTGGTATCAAGTAATATATTTATCAAAAGATTTCACATAAACACGTCAAATAACAATCAATGATCAAACCACAATATGAAAATGGGAAAACAAGACTTAAGATCTTTCAACTGTAAAACCCGCGGTCTTCGACAAGGGTCAAAAACCCACCAACATCTGCATCTATGTTCTAGTTGGGTTTTTGACTTTGGACGAAGACCGCTTGTTAAGGTTGAAAGATCTTAGTCTTGTTTTTC
>JAPFBL010001371.1:0-16191 GCA_026182355.1 Hermatobates lingyangjiaoensis | reverse complement strand
ATTTTTTGTCTATCATTATAAAATTATCTATTTTAAAATGTTTATTTCAAATTAATATCGATTAAATAAAATTATTTTTTATTGAATACAACTCTAAGTAAAATTTAAAAAAAAAATGTGCTCCATCTTATTGAATGTTTTATTATTTCTCTGTTTTTTTACAAACTCTTTGAAATAATTAATTATCTCAAACTCTTTGAGATAACAATTAACTTTTATCTCAACTGTTATATTAACTATGTAATTTGAGATAATAATTAACTATTATCTCTATTATATTAAATATGTAATTTGAGATAATAATTAACTTAACCGTATGAATTTTGCAACATATTGAAAATTAATTTAAAATATTACTGAGTAAATGACTCTAGTCTGAATCATTAGTTGCAGTGATTCAACAGATTGTTTTTATAAAGCTGTGACAATCATTACATCTTCATTGAAATTAAAAAAACAGAGATAATTGCATTAAAACGAAATATTTAATTAAATACCTTGTATTAATTAACTTAATAACATTTACTTTTAGCAATAATATTTAAAGTTACTCGACACATGGACACAATTTTTTTAAAATATAAAACATATTATTGACCGACCTTAAAAGTTAATTACTAAATTCCACTAATATAAGTATTATTATATTTTTTGTTTTTTATTATAAAATTATTTATTTAAAAATGTTTATTTAAGAGTAAAACGATTACATAAATTTATTTTATTGAATACAACACTTTCAAATGTATAGGTTGCTATTTAGTTTAAGTTTAGTTTATTTCCGTCCATTGTGTTAACACTGGCTTAATTAAGAGCCAGATCTCTTTTATATTTTTTCAATTCATCATGGCGTCGTTACTTTATGCCTGTAAGCGTCGGTTTTATTAATCTGAAATTAGGAAACAATTGTTATATACAGCATCTTAAAAAAGATTTTATTAATTAGATTACTAAGTGATGCACGTGTGTGACATTTTTTTTGTACTCGTATAAGTGTTTTAAAAGAAGAAGAAAAGGAATAAAAATTCTGCACATCGGAAAGAAAGTTAGTACACAATTTAAAATTATCTTCTATTTTTTTTACTAAATTGACTGAAATTATAACTATTAAATGATTACAAACAAAAGTAGATTGATAATAATTATACTACATTATAGAAATGTAAAAAACAAAAGTCATCTTTACTAATTAGCATAAGAATTATGTTTGATTACATAATGCCATTAAAACATTTAAAACTAACTCATTTAAATTAATATACAATTAAAGAGTACTTTAAAAAGAAGTTATTCCAACATAAAATAATGTAATATACCTTCATTTAATTATTCTGAAGTAAAATGGATGAGTAAATACCACACAGTTACGGATTGCACAACTAATGATCCATTTAATTAGTTTGAATTATTTAGAATATATAGATGCAATTCAAATCTGTTCTTTTAATATTGAAAAAAAGAAAATATTGATATTAATAATTATCTCTATGGAATCAAATATCACAATTATTAGTCAAAGTATGTTATAATATGAATAATGATTCAGTTTTTGATGAAATTTTAACTTTGATCTTGTTTATAACTTCGTATATAAAGTTTTAAAATAATTTTAACAACTTTAAACAAAATCAGTAACAGAATATGAATATAACTTTTTTTTTAATCAATGTTTCAATGCAGACATTAATATACTGTTATTTTACAACCATTTTTTTGTTTTAAACTAATTTTAATAATCTAGTTTAAACCTATTTTTTTTATATTCAGCTTAAATTAAATTGATTATCTCTTACAAATAGTTTTAAAATAGTTATTAAACTCATACTGGTTTTAATTTAATTTTTAATGAAGTAATCATTGAAGGAAGTTATTATTTGACTTTCTTTGTCTTCGTTGTATCTAAAAGGAAATTTGTTTTCTATTGAACTTATTATTATTATAATGTTGTGCACATTAAAAAAAGGCTGTTTTTTGTGGTCTTTGAAAGAACGGGAAACATAGTTTGTGTTTTAGGATTAATTACTATAAATTACCTTTATTATGGTTTGATATTGATAAAAACTATGCAGTTCTTCTCCTGATGAGGAATTGTATCTAACTTTTGAATACACACACCAACACGCACACCCACATACACCAACACACACTTTCACACAACAACACACGCTTACACCACCCACATACACTTATATACTACAGACACATACACTATACACACCCACATATACTTATACACAGCCACATATACTTTCACACACATACACTAATACACACTTTCACACAACACACGCTTGCACACACCCACACACTTATACACAGACACATACACTTATAGACACCCACATGCAGTTATATACAGCCACATATACTTTCACACACTTATATACACACACTTTCACACAACAACACACACTTACACACACCCACACACACTTTCACACAACAACACACGCTTACACCACCCACATACACTTATATACAGCCACATACACTTGCACACACTTACATCCACCAATACACACTTTCACACAACACACAGTTACACACACCCACAACACACACTTTTACACAGACACATAAACTTATACCACCCATATACACTTATATACAGCCACATACACTTTCACACACTTACATACACCAACACACACATGGTATAGGCTCGGGACCGACGGCTTAACATTCTATACGTTATTTTATTTTAGTAAATAAACATTTTGTATTTACTCCTCTTTCATTAGCCTCATATGGTGAATTGTTGTTCCTTGATGTGTTTGTGTTATTTGTTTAATTTATATGCCCTTAAATTTATTTCATTTTAGCCTTAAGTTTATTTACAAGGGAATATAGAGTAACTTGTCGATCTAGAATTAAGTTTGTCTACATTATTTGTGTCTAATTATAAGTTCTTTGTTTTGTATTAGGTTTAAGTTGTTCCTAGAGGTAAAATACATTATCCCTAGGTGTTCCTAAGTTTTTTTTATTGTTTAAACCGAAATCCTAGCGGTTTATAACGTCAATTATTGTTTGATCGGTGATTCTACAGATTCTACATTGGGAGTCCTAAATTTTGTTTAACTAAAGTGCATTTCGAGTAGGGATCTCGAACAAGTACCTGACACCATACAGGCTCGGAACCGACGGCTTAACGTCCTCTCCAAGGGACGACTTACTCATACTTATTCACCTCCCACGTGAATATATCGAGAGAAGGGGGGTCTTTAATGAGTACCTGACACCATACAGGCTCGGGACCGACGGCTTAACGTCCTCTCCGAGGGACGACTTACTCATACTTATTCACCTCCCGCGTGAATATATCGAGAGAAGGGGGGGTCTTTAATGAGTACCTGACATAGTACGGGCTCGGGACCGACGGCTTAACGTCCTCTCCGAGGGACGACTTACTCATACTTATTCACCTCCCGCGTGAATATATCGAGAGAAGGGGGGTCTTTAATGAGTACCTGACATAGTACGGGCTCGGGACCGACGGCTTAACGTCCTCTCCGAGGGACGACTTACTCATACTTATTCACCTCCCGCGTGAATATATCGAGAGAAGGGGGGTCTTTAATGAGTACCTGACATAGTACGGGCTCGGGACCGACGGCTTAACGTCCTCTCCGAAGGACGACTTACTCATACTTATTCACCTCCCGCGTGAATATATCGAGAGAAGGGGGGTCTTTAATGAGTACCTGACATAGTACGGGCTCGGGACCGACGGCTTAACGTCCTCTCGGGGGACGACTTACTCATACTTATTCACCTACCGCGTGAATATATCGAGAGAAGGGGGGTTTTAAGGTTCCCACCCTGGCCGGGACCGGGTTAACTCCTCTCCAAACCCCGCCTTTCAACCTTTCACCCCCCTTTAAATATCGGAGAATCTTTAATGAGTACCTGACAATACGGGCTCGGGACCGACGGCTTAACGTCCTCTCGAAGGACGACTTATCATACTTATTCACCTCCCGCGTGAATATATCGAGAGAAGGGGGGTCTTTAATGAGTACCTGACAATACGGCTCGGGACCGACGGCTTAACGTCCTCTCCGGGACGACTTTCATACTTATTCCCTCCCGCGTGAATATATCGAGAGAAGGGGGGGTCTTTAATGAGTACCTGACAATACGGGCTCGGGACCGACGGTTAAACGTCCTCTCCGAAGGGACGATTACTCATACTTATTCACCTCCCGCGTGAATATATCGAGAGAAGGGGGGGTCTTTAATGAGTACCTGACATAGTACGGGCTCGGGACCGACGCTTAACGTCCTCTCCGAAGGACGACTTACTCATACTTATTCACCTCCCGCGTGAATATATCGAGAGAAGGGGGGGTCTTTAATGAGTACCTGACATGTACGGGCTCGGGACCGACGGCTTAAGTCCTCTCGAAGGGACTTACTCATACTTATTCACCTCCCGCGTGATATATCGAGGAAGGGGGGTTTTAATGAGTACCTGACAATACGGCTCGGGACCGACGGCTTAACGTCCTCTCCGAGGGAGACTTACTCATACTTATTCACCTCCCGCGTGAATATACGAGAGAAGGGGGGGGTTTTAATGAGTACTGACAATACGGGTCGGGACCGACGGCTTAACGTCCTCTCCGAAGGACGACTTACTCATACTTATTCACCTCCCGCGTGAATATATCGAGAGAAGGGGGGTCTTTAATGAGTACCTGACACCATACAGGCTCGGGACCGACGGCTTAACGTCCTCTCCGAGGGACGACTTACTCATACTTATTCACCTCCCGCGTGAATATATCGAGAGAAGGGGGGGTCTTTAATGAGTACCTGACATAGTACGGGCTCGGGACCGACGGCTTAACGTCCTCTCCGAAGGACGACTTACTCATACTTATTCACCTCCCGCGTGAATATATCGAGAGAAGGGGGGGTCTTTAATGAGTACCTGACATAGTACGGGCTCGGGACCGACGGCTTAACGTCCTCTCCCAGGGACGACTTACTCATACTTATTCACCTCCCGCGTGAATATATCGAGAGAAGGGGGGTCTTTAATGAGTACCTGACATAGTACGGGCTCGGGACCGACGGCTTAACGTCCTCTCCGAGGGACGACTTACTCATACTTATTCACCTCCCGCGTGAATATATCGAGAGAAGGGGGGTCTTTAATGAGTACCTGACTAGTACGGGCTCGGGACCGACGGCTTAACGTCCTCTGAGGACGACTACTCATACTTATTCACCTCCCGTGAATATATCAAGAAGGGGGGGGGGGGTCTTTAATGAGTACCTGACAAGTACGGGTCGGGACCGACGGCTTAACTCCTCTGGGGGACGACTTACTCATACTTATTCACCTCCCGTGAATATATCAAGAAGGGGGGGGGGTCTTTAATGAGTACCTGACAAGTACGGGCTCGGGACCGACGGCTTAACGTCCTCTCCGGGGACGACTTCTCATACTTATTCACTCCCGTGAATATATCGAGAGAAGGGGGGTCTTTAATGGTACCTGACAAGTACGGGTCGGGACCGACGGCTTAACGTCCTCTCCGAGGGACGACTTTATTCATACTTATTCACTCCCGCGTGAATATATCGAGAGAATGGGGGGTCTTTAATGTGTACCTGACACAGTACGGGCTCGGGACCGACGGCTTAACGTCCTCTCCGAGGGACGACTTACTCATACTTATTCACATCCCGCGTGAATATATCGTGAGAAGGGGGGTCTTTAATGAGTACCTGAACCATATAGGCTCGGGACCGACGGCTTAACGTCCTCTCCAAGGGAACCTTATCATATTATTCACCTCCCGCGTGAAATATCGGAGAAGGGGGGTCTTAAATGAGTACCTGACATATAGGCTCGGGACCGACGCTTAACGTCCTCTCCAGGGACGACTTACTCATACTTATTCACCTCCCGCGTGAATATATCGAGAGAAGGGGGGTCTTTAATGAGTACCTGACATAGTACGGGCTCGGGACCGACGGCTTAACGTCCTCTCCAAAGGACGACTTATCATACTTATTCACCTCCCGCGTGAATATATCTAGAGAAGGGGGGGGGGGGTCTTTAATGAGTACCTGACACAGTACGGGCTCGGGACCGACGGCTTAACGTCCTCTCCGAAGGACGACTTACTCATACTTATTCACCTCCCGCGTGAATATATCGAGAGAAGGGGGGTCTTTAATGAGTACCTGACATAGTACGGGCTCGGGACCGACGGCTTAACGTCCTCTTCGGGGGACGATGTACTGACATTTATTCAGATCCCGCGTGAATATATCGAGAGAAGGGGGGTCTTTAATGAGTACCTGACATAGTCGGGCTCGGGACCGACGGCTTAACGTCCTCTTCGGGGGACGATGTACTCAGATTTATTCAGATCCCGCGTGAATATATCGAGAGAAGGGGGGTCTTTAATGAGTACCTGACATAGTCGGGCTCGGGACCGACGGCTTAACGTCCTCTCCAAGGGACGACTTACTCATACTTATTCACCTCCCGCGTGAATATATCTAGAGAATGGGGGTCTTTAATGAGTACCTGACATAGTCGGGCTCGGGACCGACGGCTTAACGTCCTCTTCGGGGGACGATGTACTCAGATTTATTCAGATCCCGCGTGAATAAATCGATGGCCATGTGGGTCGAGCCCGGACTACCAGCCCAGAGGCGAGTACCTTAACCACTGAGCTAACCACCTCTAACATTATATTACTAAATCAGTACATCTTAATCTGTTTCGTATATTTAAAAAGATTCAGCAGTGTCCTCACTGCCTTCGTTTATTACCTTTATTAAAACAGGAAAATTATTTTCTAAAAGCTTAGACTTTTCAAGTAATGTTTGATAAATAGCCTTCTTCCTAAATATCAGGTTTTTTTTTTGTCTTTATTACTATAATTGTAATTCTTTATATTATGAAAAGATTTTTCTCAACAAACCGTAGAAGACCACATTTCATGGTTCAAAAGACCATATGCTGTCTTAAGGTCGCCGGTTTCCCATGCCTAACCTAGAAGAACACTAGAAGGTGATTGCCTTTACATGTATCGGTATTGAAAACAAAGATTTTATACCAGACATCCAAATTTGCCCATGGTCACTACAACAGTATGGATGAATTGCGCCAAAGGAGATGCCAAGTGGGCGACCTGCTTGATTAAGACATGGACATCTTCAGTGTTGAGGTCACTATCCATGCTCGTGCCTGTAACAATGGCAACCAAGAAACACTTTTACATATACATGGGTATTCATCGACATAGAAAACAGTCATCATATACTCTGAGATGTGGTCAGACTATCACATCACAGCCAGTTTAATTCACTATATCTTTCCACTTTTTCTCCTCCTGATGACGTTTAAACCAATAATTGGAAACTGTACGTGTCCCAATCTATTATGTGTACATCTATATAGCAAAAATATGATATTTGGCATTAAATGGGGTTCGGCTACAACCAACAGTAACACAAATCTATTTAATGTCAACTATCATATTTTTACCATAGGATGAGTCACTACCATAGATGAGTCATTACCATAGTATGAGTCATTACCATTGTATGAGTCATTACTAGTTTACTCGAATATATTGTTTCCTAATGATAACAAAATAGGTAATTTATTTAAAAATTCTCCTAATGAACAGGAGTGCAGTAGTATTTATAAAATTCGGTGTAAATGTTATTATATAATATACATAGATTGTATATATAGATTTATATATATATTGTATATGTATATTGTACATATATAGATTGAGAATATAAATATTTTCTTGAAATTACACCTTTCCCCGACGTTTCGACATATATTTATGCCACCTTCAGCGTTACAAGATATTTTTTACAATTAACACTATTATTACTACAATTTTGTTTTTTTTTTATATTTTACATTTTTACATACAGGGTAATAGAAAGGTAGTTATTTGATACATTTGGAATTACACACCATGGATTTTCAAATTGACTTAAAAATATTAAACATTATTTTTATAAAAATAAAAAAAAAAACTAACATTTGGGTCAAATAGAAAGGGGCAACAGCAACTGTTGCTAAAGCATGTCCTCTATTAAAGGATCTTCTATTAACATATCTTGTTTTGACAACAGCAACTCCTGGAGGGAATGATTTTCACCCATTTATTTAGATTTAAAAAAAAATGCATTTAAATATCACTTAATACGAAAGTTTCTAGTAGTAATTTCAAAGAAGTCAAAGAGATTACATCTATAACATAATATTAATATTGATAGCGGTATACTCGTAAAAGTACGAGCTGATGAGTTCTACTAACTTACCCAGATGAGTGGCCATAGAGACGAGCTCTTTAAGATTGGGAGATATGAAAGTCAATGATTCTTTCCACAAGTCGGAAGTAAAGATTTTATTGCAAATAGACACATCTGTGGGCTCCAGCCAGCCTGTAACATACCACATTCTAAACAAAAAACAAAATGGCTAAGTATACAAAAAAGAAATTCTTTCTATTAAGAATATAAATAATTATATTAAGAATATAAACAGTCTTAATCTAGGAGATTGGGACCACCAATCTCCTAGACACTTGGTGTATGAGTGCTGTTTGAGGGAACCACAAAGACTGGCTCTCATACGTAAGGTCTTGGGTGTGTGGAGAGAAGTGGCCGTTAGACCTTCCTCATTAATTAAAAAAAAGTTTATTATAAGGAATTTGTAAAATTTTTGTATAGCATAGATATTTAAGAAAAAAGATAATTAATTGTTGAATTATGAATGAATGTAAAATAAGTTAAAATAAGTATTTTGTAGTGTTAATGAAAGAAGTATTGCGTACAATTTGACGATGATGCATGTAATACACAGTGGAACATGCTGAAATAAAATACAAAATAAAAAAAAAGTAAAGCCTCAATCTATTTATTCTCTATTAGTCCAGTTATACCGTTGACCTTTCAACAATTTTATTCTAACACCTTGTTTCTTGTTCATTATTGACCTTTGACCTTCTCTTTATATTAACCTGTACTAATCCTTTTAATCTCTTTATAGCAATGACTAAACATGAGTCATCGATTTTAACTTATACATGTCGCTTGGCCAACTCCCTTTCCAGTTGAATCCTGTTAGCAGGAGGTTTGTTCGTAGGATCAAATCTCTCAGTTTTAAGATCGTGAATGCTGTGACTGCGGTTAATTTTAATGATACCTGTTTAAAAGAGGATCTGCTGCCTATTTATACCAATATATATAAGAGAAACATCTCTTTTATTCTAACCGCTTGTTTCTTGTTCATTATTGACCTTTGACCTTCTCTTTATATTAACCTGTACTAATCCTTTTAATCTATTTATAGCAATGACTAAACATGAGTCATCGATTTTAACTTATACATGTCACTTGGACAACTCCTTTTCCAGTTGAATCCTGTTAGCAGGAGGTTTGTTCGTAGGATCAAATCTCTCAGTTTTAAGATCGTGAATGTCGAGACTGCGGTTAATTTTAATGATATCTGTTTAAAAGAATATAAAACATACATTTATGTATCACATAAACGACCAACATCGACTAAACAACCAATATTTGTTTTTTTTTATTTTATATTTCAATCCAGCATGTTCCACTGTGTATTAAATGCATCAACGTCAATTAATACACAATACATCTTTCATTAACACTACAAAATACTTATTTTAACGTATTTTACATAATTATATTTGATTCATAATTCTACAATATATTTTTTTTACATTCAATATATATATAACAGTTATTTAGTGAAAAAAAAAGTCTTAGTCCAATTTGAGAATTTTATAATTTTATTTATTTTACAAAGAAAAATAGTTTGTTGTGGATTTCAACAGCATCTGTCTAGTTTTAATTAACACTTAGCACTAAGTTCATTCAAACTAGACAGTTGTTGTATTAGTTGAAATCCACAGACTATTTTTCTTTGTAAAATAATCTCTAATGTAATATTTAGTTTTATCTTTTTCAAAAAAAAATTTTATACTTCTGCCTATGAAAAAGTTTTCAAATAAAAACTGAAACTTTAGCAATGAGAGTTCAATTTGAACCTGAAGAACTGACCGAGTCATGATAAACTTTAATTATATATATATATAGGAAACAGTCCTTCCTTAATACATGTCAGATTGAATTTACGACCTATTATTTTTTTAATTAATTTTTTGGATAACTTTTCCAAAGCCCTTAATAGTTTTTTTTAAATTCACAAGGAACTAGGTAGATTAATTAGATTAATTCACCATACGTTTGGTTTTCAATGGTTTTCAACAATATATCAATCAAAGTTCAAAACCACAATAAGATATGAGAAAACAATACTAAGATCTTTCAACCGTAACAAGCAGTCTTCGTCAAACTCAAATCTCAACTATTTGAGTCAGTTAAGATTTGACTCTGACGAAGACCGCTTGTTAGGGTTGAAAGATCTTAGTGTTTTTTCTCATTTCTTATTGTGGTTTGGATGAAGTATAATAAATAGTATATATATATATATATATGATGTCCTTTTCTTGACCAACTGTTCATATATTTGTTTGAGATTTATTGAGGGTTTTTGGTCTAATATTCAAAACACTTCGTTGCCAACGTTTCGATATATATTTATATCATCTTCAGGGCTAAAAACATTGTTACATATAGCACACTTATTTCAACAAAACTGGTATATACAATAGCAAACAATAGACCATTTTTGTTGAAATAAATGTGCTAAATGTAACAATGTTTTTAGCCCTGAAGATGATATGAATATATATCAAAACGTTGGCAACGAAGTGTTTTGAATATTAGACCAAAAACCCTCAATAAATCTCAAATATATATATATTATATTATATTATATATATATATATATTTATTTACTCTTTTTTATATAATCTAGGAGGTCTCAGAGCTTATTTTTCTTCATTCTGATTCTTCCTACGATATATATATATGTATATATATATATCAGGCGTTCTCAACCTGGGGGTTCTGTGACGATAATCCAGTATATTTTTAGTATACTAAAATATATTTAGTATGTTTTAGTACATGTATAGTATTATAATGTGTATATATATTTTTATTGTTTAAACCGGTCCTCTAGCGGGTGATAATGTCAGCCGTTTACCGGCTTTTTGTTTGACCGGTGATTCTATATTGGGAGTCCTAAATTTTGCCTAACTCAAGTGTATGTAGAGTTGGAATCTTTAACGAGTACCTGGCATCCTAAAGGCTCTGGACCGACATCTTAACGTTCTCTCCGAGGAACGGCGTGCTCAGAGATATTCACCTGCCGCGTGAATAAATCGAAAACCAGGTGGGGATCGAACCCCGGACTACCAGCCCAGAAGCAAATACGTTAACCACTGAGCTAAGCCCCTATTATAGTATATATACTACAATAAACAAGATTTCACATAAACACGTGAAATAACAATGAATGATCAAATCACAATATAAAATGGGAAACTGAATTGTTTTTTTGACTCTAACGAAGACCGCTTTTTACGGTTGAAAGGTCTTGTTCTTTTTTTCCCCATTTCATATTTTAGTTTGATCATTGATACTACAATAAGTATTATTTATATAATACTATAATATGTATAGTATATGATATATATACCCATGCATCTATATTTATTTTTGTAACTATTTAATTCTGGCGCCGGGTCCACAGCCAGGAAAATTTAATTTATTTATTCTTGGAAAATATAATCTGGCCGACAAGTGTACAAAGGTTGCCCATGCGTACTTTAATTGAGACTGAAATGACCACAGAGCACACTCATATAAATTAATTATAAAATACCACTTCACAGAGGAAGAAGTTTAATTAATTACAATGACTCGCACTATATGCCGCAATATCAAATAAAGTAATAATTTTAATTACCCTATTAAGAAGAATGACTCGAGGTTATAGAAATAAAGCAGCTGAATAGGATAATTTTAATTACCCTATTAAGAAGAATGACTGGAGGTTATAGAAATAAAGCAGCTGAAGCAGTGGTTATAATGTAACCTCCCCACAAGAAACACTTTTAACTGAATACTAATTAGTTAATTGCTTTCTTGTAATTAATAAGATGAATAATTACTCGAGATCATTATCGAAATATCATTGTAAAATAAACAATCCCTGTATATAAAGTTCGTAAGTTTGTTTGTTTGTTTGTTCACCCATTTTCCGTGGAGATAGAGACCTGAAATTATTATAATCTTTACTTTTGTTATGATTGGCTTTGTTATAGTTGTATTACATAATAACAAATCGTATTAGGGGGTCAGGGTAGCCCAGTGGCTTGCGTACTTGCCTCGATTTTCTACAATATTATTTAATAATATTTCTCATTAGGGGGTCAGAGTAGCCCATAATATATAATAATAAACTATTACATTAGAAGTTAAAAATGAATAATTTTAGAAACAAACTTTAACACAACTGTCAGATAAAATACGAATGTTCTAAGGTAATATATTAAAGACACATTCCTTTCATTAATGTTATTTTATGTTAGGTAAATAAATTGAAAATTTCAATTTACAAGTTTTGTTTGTTTTAAATATATTTGATTGTGTATATGACTTGAATTAATGTTTTATTTATTTATGTCATAAAATAAACGTTTTATTTTACTTTTAAATGATTTTTATTTTGCTTAATATACTTGCTATGTATATATCTTGAATCATGTTAAGAATACTATATCAAAAGCTTGGGTCATATAAGAATCTGTTTCGATGCCTTAATAACAAGAAACAACAATTAAAATTATTCTTGTGAATTATGTTCAGTGAATTAATTTCAATACCTATTGTTATAATTTGTGAGGGACACGAAGAGTCACGGGTCGCCTAATAATAATAATAAAATAAACAAAACATAGTTTTGTGTTTAAAATAAAATAAAACAGTAAGAAAAGTTTGTTTATTTTGTTATAAAATATAAACTATTAAAAACAATTTTTTTAATAAGCTATTTTTAGGCTATTAACAAAAATAAGCTATTAAACAATTATTGTATTAAATAATAATAATAATCATAATAATAATGTATATGTACAGCTTCATATAACCAGAAGTAAAGCTTTGTATAAATAAATTGATATGGAATTTTAAAAAAATTAGTCTCCACACAAAAGAGCTTTATGTTAAAACTAAGAATGAGTTTCGAACACTTTGTGTTCTTCTTCAGGTTTTAGAATGTATTCATAGTTTGGAAACCTGAAGAAGGACGTCAAGTGCTTGACACGCGTTGTTAGTTTTAACATAAAGCTCTTTTGTGTGGATAGATACGTAATTCTTATTTTTTTTTTTTAAATTCTTGGGCATGAGTAAATATACTACACTATAACAGATTGCACAAGTAATGATTGTGAATTATTTAATACTAGGTAAAACCTAGAGAAATAGATAAATGTAGTTCATACTATATAGTAGAATACATGGTCAGTAGCGTTGCAATAATCTTTGCCGCTTGGAGTGGTCGTAAACCAACCCCCTAACTGGGGTTGTCTATATTGTCTAAACAATGTAGAATCTGTAGAATCACCGATCAAACAAAAAGTTGTTAAAAACGGCTGACGTTATTACCCGCTACAAGATCGGTTTAAACAAAAAAAAAAAAAAAACCGTCGGTCCCGAGCCTGTACGATGTCAGGTACTCGTTAAAGATAGGACTCACAATGTAGAGTCTGTAGAATCACCGATCAAACAAAAAGTTGTTAAAATCGGCTGACGTTATCACCCGCTACAAGATCGGTTTAAACAAAAAAAAAAAAAATGCCGTCGGTCCCGAGCCTGTACGATGTCAGGTACTCGTTAAAGATAGAACTCACAATGCAGAGTCTGCAGAATCACCGATCAAACAAAAAGTTGTTAAAATCGGCTGACGTTATCACCCGCTACAAGATCGGTTAAAAAAAAAACCGTCGGTCCCGAGTCTGTACGATGTCAGATACTCGTTAAAGGTAGGACTCACAATGTAGAGTCTGTAGAATCACCGATCAAACAAAAAGTTGTTAAAAAACGCCTGACGTTATGACCCGCCAGGGAATCGGTTTAAACAATAATAAACAAAAAAATAAACGAATATTTATGTTTAAAGTAATAAGGAAGTTTTAAGAAGTAAGTAAACATGACAACTTCTCTTATAGTAAAGTTAAATATGTTACGTGCTTTAAAATGTGAATTGACTTGGAAAGTTGAAATGTTGAATGAAAATATATATTAAGTCACGTTTGACTGAGGTTTCATTATTATGACTCTCCTTTTTGGCTGAGATATCAATTGAATGGGAGATACATTGCTGGCCCAGATGGCTATAAGAGTGTAGGAAGAAGTAGGTTTTAGATCGTAAAGGGCCAGTCGTGTATCACCATTTAGGTTCATCCTATGCAAATAACTTTTATCAATATCTCATGAGTAGTCTCTCCCTTTATAATATATATGTGTTTCCAATAGTATCTTGTCTCATATATAAGCAACGATTACATTTTAAATTAGTTAATCCTATATATTAATATGGTATAAACTACCTAACTAAACTAAGTGTGTCATGCTTTGTCATAAACAATAGTATAAAGTGATTATTGAAATTATAACTATGTTTTTAATATGTATATACATATATATCATGATTTGTTTTCTTGACCCAATATTTATATGATGTAATTTTTTTTGATGGTTGAGGTATAATTGAAATAAACAGTGACACTGTTTATAATAATATTAAACACTGAGTTTATAATATCTTTGTTACTGTACATATTAAAATGTAATAAATTACCAAATAGTAGTAATAGTAGTGCTAATTGTAAAACAATCATGTTGTAGCCCTGAAGATGACATAAATATATGTCGAAACGTCGGCAAAAGGACTAGTTTAAAATCATTGGACCTCAACCCTCAAAAAATTACATCATATATATATATATATATATATAACACTTGAAATAAACAGTGACACATAGACTAAAACATAACAAAAGACTCACTTTTCAATATTTCGATCGCCATTACGGTTATTTATTAAACGACATAAGTAAAGCAAGATAAATACATCATCGGACACCATCCAACAGAAAACAAACGACACAAACAACAATTATAGTACCCAGAGAACCACAAAAGTATCATAAAATACCTAGTGTTATTATGATTATTATTATTATTACTATTATTTAAAAAACAGACATTTGTCGTTTAAACCTAATTGCGTATTATTAATTATTCAGAACACCAAAAAAACACATTTTCAAAACAGCAAAAACCACAACAGACAGTAATAAACACAGCAAATTACAAAACCATGAAAAAAAAGAGTCAAAAATTAAAAGAAATTCAGAGGAAAAAACAAAAACCTTACAAACATATTACCTTAATTTAGAAGAAACACTAATTTACTGGTCCATGCTTATTTCTGGCTACATCATAACAAATACACATATGCAGGAAGGTTACATAACCCTACAAAGGAAAACAAGCTACTCCCCTAATGTCAACATGAGAAACAGTTCAATGGCAACTATTGCAGGAGATTGGAATAAATTAAACTAAGGCTTGTATATTGATCACTTATTACAGGCAGTAATAAGTAATTTTATTTATATATATATATATATTTATATATATATTATATATATATTTGTTTTTAAATGAATTGCCTTAATCAAACATACCTTTCTTTTAAGCAGTTTTTCATATTTTCTAGATAATTTCAAATCGTTTTGAATAATTTCAAGAAAGATAAATTCAAAGAAAGGTATGTTTGATTAAGGCAATTCAGTTTAACACAATTTGTATAAAAGAAGGTCTGCTCCCTATTTATACAAATATATATATGATCAAACCACAACAAGAAAATGGCAGTCGGGTTTTTGACTCTGACGAAGACCGCTTGTTGTGGTTGAAGGATCTTAGTCTTGTATTCCCATTTTCTTATTGTGGTTTATCATATATATATATATAATATTTATTATATATATATATATATATATTATATATTTGTAAAATTTGGGAGCAGTCCTTCATTCAAGCATATTTCATTGAATAACTGAACGTATTTTACTGATGTCATTTTCTTCACCAGTTTTTCGAGGTTTCTGAATATCTTCTTCTTTTCTTCATTCAATCATTGTTGAATATTAATTAGGGTGGAACCTATCATGTTTCGACTATCTTCCAGTC
>JAPFBL010001370.1:0-18451 GCA_026182355.1 Hermatobates lingyangjiaoensis | reverse complement strand
AGATAGTAGTAATCTCATTAATAACTTTTACAGCCTATAGTACTATAGGCTGTAAAAGTAAATAACTAATATTCTATAATTTGTTAATGTCGGGTTAAAAAAGTAATATAGTAATGAGTATAATTGTTTCTGATTTTTAATAGTGATTTTTAATAAGATTTTTTACAAGTAAGATTACATTAGGCATTGCTTTGTTTGCAGCGTCAAGTACTTCATCATGTGAGACATTAGGAGAAATTTCTGGACCTCCTAAGTCGGTAATGACTGATAATGCAGCGACATTCATTCCTTGATGACGGGCAACAATAACTTCAGGTACAGTACTCATTCCAACAGCATCACCTCCTAGAATTCGAACCATACCATACTCTGAAGGGGTTTCAAAAGTAGGACCTTGTAAACCTAGATAAACTCCTTTATGTATTTTTATGTCATGTTCTTTAGCTACTTGTTCAAAAATATTAATCATTTTTTTACAATACGGTTTACTCATGTCTAGAAAACGTGGGCCAAAACGTTCTAGATTTTTTCCTCGTAAAGGATGTTCTGGGAAGAAGTTAATATGATCATTGATAATCATGATATCTCCGATTGCAAAATTTGGATTCACACCTCCGGAGGCATTAGAAACAATAAGGTTTTTGATTCCTAATTGGTGAAATACTCTTATTGGAAAAGTAACCTCTTGCATAGAGTATCCTTCATAGTAGTGAAAACGTCCTGCCATCATTAATACATACTTGTTTTCAATTTTTCCGTAAATAAGTCTTCCACTGTGACCAGATACTGTAGATGTAGGGAAGTTAGGAATATTTTTATAACTTATTTGAGAAATAACCTCTACTTCATCCTCTAATTTGTTTAATCCAGACCCTAAAATGACAACATACTCAGGGGTATGTTCTGTGATGTAGGACTGGATAATGCGAGCAGTCTCTTCTATCTTACTGTAGATTTGCATGATATATGTGAGTTAAATATAAATAAAATTTAATTGTCACACAAAATAACTAAATATTACGATGAATAACAAGTTGATTAAATTTGTTTTTTATAAAAGTTTTTTTGCGTTAAGCAAATTAAAAAGTAACGAAAAGATTATTGATAAATATGTGGGTTGTAAGCTGTATTCTATAGAAGTTTTTATTATAGTTTTATTAGATTTGCCGTAAAATGTAGATAGCTTATTACTGAATATTAAAAAACTGTATTTTTGTGAAATAATTAAAATTAAGAGAAAAAGTGGCAAAGGTAAATGTAGGTATTGTGCAAATGACTTGTACAGAAAATAAAGAAGATAATCTTCAAAAAGCAATAACTAAAATTAGGAAGTAGCACAAAAAGGGCTCAAGTTATATGTTTACAAGAGCTATTCACATCACTTTATTTTTGTGATGTAGAAGATTATAATAATTTTACTTTGGCAGAATCAATTCCAGGACCATCAACAGAGGTGTTGGGTTCGTTAGCATCTGAATTAGGTGTGGTAATAATAGCTTCGTTATTCGAAAAGCGAGCTCAAGGTTTATATCATAATACAACGGCAGTATTAGATGCTGATGGGTCCTATTTAGGAAAATATAGAAAAATGCATATTCCAGATGACCTGCTTTTTATGAAAAGTTTTATTTTGCTCCTGGGGATTTAGGCTATAAGGTATTTCAAACAAAATTTGCGAAAATAGGAGTGTTGATTTGTTGGGATCAATGGTATCCAGAAGCTGCACGTATAACAAGTCTTATGGGAGCAGAAATATTATTTTACCCCACCGCAATTGGATGGGCTACCTCACAAGATGAAGAAACTAATTTGGAACAATATAACGCTTGGCAAACTATTCAGCGGAGTCATGCTGTAGCCAATGGAGTACATGTAGTTAGTGTTAATAGAGTAGGTTTTGAGCAAGATGGAGCTATGAAGTTTTGGGGAGGGTCTTTTATTTCTAATCCATTTGGAAAATTAATGTTTTTAGCTTCTCATGAAAATGAAGAAGTACATGTAGAAACATTGGATTTAGAAAAAACAAACAATTATCGCGTACATTGGCCTTTTCTTCGCGATCGTAGAATAGATTCTTATCATCCTATAACAAAACGTTTTATTGATAACGATTAAATAAAATATGTTAGATATATCAAAAACTCCAGAATCACAAGGATATTATTTTCCTGCAGAATTTGCTCCACACGAAGCTACTTGGCTAAGTTGGCCACATAGAAAAGAGTCTTGGCCAGGAAAACTATCGGTTATATATCCATATTACGCTCAATTTATAAAAGAACTTTCTTTCAGCGAAAAAGTGCGTATCAACGTTGCTGATCAGACAATGAAGGATTTAGCGTTACAACATATAACGAAAGTTAATGCTAATTTAGAAAACATAGAGTTTTATTTTCATTCAACTAATGATGCTTGGTGTCGTGATCATGGACCTGCATTTTTGATAAATCCTAATGCAAAGCAAAAAAAAGTAATAGTTGATTGGGAATATAATGCTTGGGGAGAAAAGTATCCACCTTATAATCTAGACAATGAAATTCCAACAAAAATTGCAACTGCTTTGGGTTTGCCTGTTTTTCACCCAAGAATAGTAATGGAAGGAGGAGCTGTTGACTTTAATGGAAAAGGAACAGTGATAACATCTAAGTCATGTTTATTAAACCCTAATCGGAATCCTCACTTAAATCAAACAGAAATAGAGAAGTATTTATGTGATTTTTATGGAGTAAAGCAGGTTCTTTGGGTTGATGAAGGTATTGTAGGAGACGATACAGATGGGCATATTGATGACACTATTCGTTTTGTGAATGAAAACACGGTAGTCGCTGTAGTTGAAGAAGATTCTAATGATGCCAATTATGAAATCTTACAAACTAATTTATATCAGTTAAAATCTATGAATTTGATTGATGGTAGCCCTTTAAAAGTAATAGAACTTCCAATGCCAGACGCGGTTATTTGGAATGGAGAACGTTTACCTGCGTCGTATGCCAACTTCTATATAGCTAACACAGTAGTTATAGTGCCAACATACCGTTGTAAAAATGACATTAAAGCATTAAAGATCTTACAAGATTGTTTTCCAAATCGAAACGTTGTTGGTATCGATTCTACTGACATTGTTTGGGGTTTAGGCAGTTTTCATTGTTTAAGTCAACAAGAACCTAAAATATGAGCAAATAAAAATGGGTCCAAAAACACAATCTATTTTAAGTTATCTATCTATTTTTTGGTTACTTGCCTTTTTTGGAGGTATAAATCGCCGTAATGATTTTAGCCGATACCATTTAAAACAAGGATTTGGGCTCTTATTGTTTACGATTTCGTTTTTTTTGTTTCAAGTAATAGCTATTACGCTTTTACAAGAAGTAGTGAGAATTAATCCTAATTTTCGTGAGACAATAAACAATTCTCGTATTTCTTGTTTTATCGACGTATGCGGTGTTTTATTTTATTTGTATATATTCAATTATATATGGAGTATATTTATCTATTAATAATCTTAAGAAACCTCTTTTTTTTATGGGGAAAATATTCGAAAATAGTTTTAAGTTTATAGATAAGTAGTACTTATTTTATTTTTTAACGAAATTAGTATGCAAGACATATTATCGTGTATAATTGCCTATTTTTTACACGAAACATATATTAATTACTCACTTTTTACTCACCTTTTATAGGTGAGTATTTTTTTATAAAACAGTGTAATACATTGATTTTAAACACATTGTTTGTTTTTGTTTTTAAAAAATTAAAAAAGGCACATATTTTTCAATATACTATTTAGATAAAATGATATTAACATCCGTAATTAAATAAAACAAATAATAAAACAAAAAATCATGAAAAAAACTTTACTTTTAAGCGTTCTTGCTTTAGGTAGCCTAACAGCATTCGCACAGCAATCAGTAGCAACACCAGCACCATTATCTGTATCAGTTCTTCAAGAGGAGTACAAAGAGATTGATAAGGAGACTTTACCAGAAGTTGTAAAAGAATCTTTTTTAGCAACATATAAAGATGCTGTACTTAATAAAGCGTTTGTGAACGAGCAAGGTGAATATAAATTAGAAGCTACAAATAGTGAAGGGGAAGCTTTTGTAGTGCATCTAGATAAAGATGGAAAAATAATCGATAAAGAATAAGTATTGATTAAGTAGTAGTGTTTAATTCTAACAAAGGGATAATTATTTAAATAATTATCCCTTTGTTTTATTGAATAGTTTTTTCATCCTGTTAACCTCATTGAATTAAAATTTTGGATTTTTAAGAAAAAAGTATTAAACTTGTGTAATAATTTGTAAACATTAATAATAATGGGACCAAAAACACAATCTATTTTAAGTTATTTTCCAATATTATTTTGGTTGCTTGCCTTTTTTATAGGGGTAAAAAAACGTGATGATTTTAGTCGATACCATTTAAGGCAAGGGTTGGCAACCTATATGTTTAATATGACAGCAGCTGTTGTTTTGTTTATTTGTGGGGGAGTTATTCTCTTGCTTTTGGGGATTTTATCAGGTTTTAGTAGTTCAGCTTTTGTGTGGGCAGTAGGTTTCTTAGTTATTTTATTTTATATTCTTCTATCGGTTGTAATATTATTTTCTTTTGTTTGTTCAATCAAAGGAATTATTAATGCATCTGATGGACTTAAGAAACCCTTGCCTTTTATAGGAAAGTTGTTTGAAGATTTATAGACAATTAGTACTTATTTTATTTTTTAACGAAATTAGTTACAAAACATATTATCGTGTATAATTGCCTATTTTTTACACAAAACATATATTAATTACTCACTTTTTACTCACCTTTTATAGGTGAGTATTTTTTTATAAAATAGCGTAATGTATTGTTTTTAAGCGTATTATTTGTTTTTATTTAAAAAAAAATCAAAAAGGCACATATTTTTCAATATACTATTTAGATAAAATGATATTAACATCCGTAATTAAATAAAACAAATAATAAAACAAAAAGTCATGAAAAAAACTTTACTTTTAAGCGTTTTTGCTTTAGGTAGCCTAACAGCATTCGCACAGCAATCAGTAGCAACACCAGCACCATTATCTGTATCAGTTCTTCAAGAGGAGTACAAAGAGATTGATAAGGAGACTTTACCAGAAGTTGTAAAAGAATCTTTTTTAGCAACATATAAAGATGCTGTACTTAATAAAGCGTTTGTGAACGAGCAAGGTGAATATAAATTAGAAGCTACAAATAGTGAAGGGGAAGCTTTTGTAGTGCATCTAGATAAAGATGGAAAAATAATCGATAAAGAATAAGTATTGATTAAGTAGTAGTGTTTAATTCTAACAAAGGGATAATTATTTAAATAATTATCCCTTTGTTTTATTGAATAACTTTTTTCGTCCAATTATAAATATCTTCAAATATTTGATAGCGAATATCTTCATTTAATATTTCATGACGCATTTTAGGATATAATTTTATAGTAGTGTTTTTAAAATTATTTTTTGTTAAATCATTTACAGATTGTTTTACCCCTTTTCCAAAGTTGCCGATAGGATCATCCTCTCCACTAACAAATAAAAAAGCGATAGATTTTGGAATATTTTTACACCACGTTTTGTTTGTTGCTTTTACATTTACACTTAATAATGCAAAAAAACCATTATTGCTAAAGAAGAATCCGCATAGAGGGTCATTAATAAATGATAATCGATTGCTCTTGTTTACACTCAACCA
This sequence comes from Hermatobates lingyangjiaoensis, assembly GCA_026182355.1. Classification (NCBI taxonomy): domain Eukaryota; kingdom Metazoa; phylum Arthropoda; class Insecta; order Hemiptera; family Hermatobatidae; genus Hermatobates; species Hermatobates lingyangjiaoensis. The sequence goes on along the minus strand of JAPFBL010001370.1, from coordinate 12,745 downwards.
ATTGGTGTCACTTTGATTAGGTTCGTTTTTAAAGAAAGAATTATTTTTATGAGATAAGAATTGATTAAGCATTTTGCTTTTTTGTTTAGGCATAAGCTTATTTAATATCATAGTACATAGTTTTGCAAATTTTGCTATTGGCTCTCTTCCTCCAGTCCCTACAATAATCGCTCCTGAAAAAAACACATTAGTTCTTTGTAATAAACATCTTGTGATGAACGACCCCATGGAGTGACCTAAAATAAAATGTGGAATATTTGGAAATTTTTGACTTATTAAAAGTGCCATTCTTTCTGCATCATCAATAAATTTATCTCCCGGCTTTTTCTTTCTAATATATCCTAATTCTGAATTATTTTTAACGGTTTTTCCGTGTCCTGCATGATCGTAAGTAAGTACGGCGAATCCTTTGTTGGCAAAGTACTGTGCAATGGGGATATATCGTCCACTATGTTCAGCCATACCATGTAATATTAAAAGTGTAGCAATTACTTTTTTATTTTTAGGTAAAAAGAAAGAATGGTATATATGTTCTGATTCATTTTTGTTCATGATTTATTGTTTGATGACATAAGTTTATCAAATATAAATAATTATTTATAATCTAATATAAGTATTTAAATAGATTACTTTCGGGTAATACAATGTGTAATTATTACACACGCAAATGTTAATATTACACACATTTTCACACTATTTTAATATGTGTATAAAAACGTTGTTTTGTTTATGTGGTTGATAATTAGTTATTTGTTGTTAAATAATTGTTGTTTATTAAAAAAGGCACGTATTTTTCATTATACAATAGTGTAAGTTAATATAAAATGTAAAGAAAAAATGTCGAAATCATTATCAGTGGTAAATAAAGTATCTAGTCAGACTTTTTCAGAGTTGAATACAACGCACATTTACGATGGTATTATGGAAGTTGTTTTTCGTGATGATAAAATAAGTGATGATAGGTTGGGTAATGAAAAAAGTTTTTCTTTCTTTAATTTTATAAAAAAAACATATAAGCGAATAGTTTCATAAATTTAGTAAAGTATGTTGTCTTGACAACAAATCATTAAAACAAAAAAAGCTATATAAGATCTCATTAAAACAAAAAATTTGAAAAAAATAGCTTTATTGAATTTAGAAGTTAGTAGTAGTATTAATATGTATTGTAAAAAAGCTTTCTTGGTATCAAGAAAGCTTTTTTTTGAATTTTTTAGCGTTTTACTTATGCTTAAAAGTGTATCTTTGTGTCCGCGAGTAATTTGAAAAACTGAAAAATATTTTATGGGTCCAATTCTTTTAGTTGAAGATGATGTTACTTTTGTGAAAATTTTGAGTAGCTTTTTGGAGAGAAATGGGCATACTGTTGAGCCTTGTTATACGTTGGAAGAAGCACGAAAGAAGCTTTCACATCGATTGAAAATGATTTTCATTGATTTACGTTTGCCAGATGGCGATGGCATTCTTTTGTTAAAAGAAGTGAAAGATATGTATCCAGAAATTCCTGTGGTGGTGATGACAAGCTATGCTGAGGTGTCTACTGCTGTTGGAGCGATGAAACTTGGTGCTTTTGATTATATCTCAAAACCATTTCAGCAAGAAGATGTTTTAAATGTAATAAAAAACGCATCACGCTCTAAAATATTAGACAAGAAAGAAGTAAAACCTTCGTCAAATATTACACGTAATAAACATCAAACTCTTGAAAATGAAACCTTCATAAAAGGAGTAAGCGCCGCATCGAAAAAACTAGAAGATTTCATAAAACTTGTTGCCCCAACAGACATGTCTGTTTTAATTACAGGAGAAAGCGGAACAGGAAAAGAGGTGGTAGCAAAATCAATTCATTTAAAAAGTGAAAGAGCCTTGAAACCTTTTATTGCAGTTGATTGCGGAGCTATACCTAAAGAAATTGCTTCAAGTGAGTTTTTTGGACATGTAAAAGGATCCTTTACAGGGGCTATTTCAGATAAGAAAGGACATTTTGAAGAGGCAAATGGAGGAACTATCTTTTTAGATGAAGTTGGTAATCTTAGTTACGACAATCAAATACAATTACTCAGAGCTTTACAAGAACGTCGTATTAAACCAATAGGTAGTTCCAAAGAGATAGAAGTGGATATTCGAGTGCTAGCTGCAACTAACGAAGATTTACTTTTGGCTGTTGAACACGGGCAATTTCGGGAAGATTTATATCATAGATTAAATGAGTTTTCAATAAAAGTACCTTCTTTGTATGAACGCAAAGAAGATTTGATGATTTTTTCGTCATATTTTTTAGAAAAAGCTAATAAAAAGTTACGTAAACAAGTTCATGGATTTTCTGAAGAAGCTGTTCATAAAATGCTTTCTTATTCATGGAGTGGTAATCTTCGTGAGTTATCTAATACAATAAAAAGAGCTGCATTATTAGCTCAAGGTAATTACATAACGGTGGATGATTTACCAGAATCGTTAGTTTTAGATCATAGCACTGCTTATAATACTCCTAGTAGTATTACTAGTTTTTCAACGAAAGAAAATGAGAAAGAACTTATTATAAATGTATTGAGGCAGACAAGAAATAACAAGACAGAGGCTGCTAAAGTGTTAAAAATAACAAGAAAAACACTTTATAATAAGATTAAAGCTTATGATATAGATTTGCAATAGTTAAGTAATGCAGGTTGACACTCATCAATAAATATTTTTTTGAATTGATTAATTTTTTTGAGAATTTTATCTTTGTTTGTACTAGGTTCGTTTAAAAAGCGTAATATTTCCACTTCTCTTTCTGCATGTATTTGCCCAAACATAGAAAGCATTTTGTGAGCGAGAGCATGTACTTCTTCAAAATTTGAATTCTTTGCTGCTTCTGTAAGATTTTTAATGTTTTCCATAGTATCTTCAATAAAAAGAGCCAATACTGAAATAATACCACTTTTATCATCTCCCATAAACTGCTCTAAGGCTTCTGGTTGATATAAAGGTCCTTTTTCCTTGGATTTAGTCATAGGATTGCTAGTTTCAAATGTAATTTTAGGGAAGAATTGTTTTAATTTATAATAAAATTGTTCAGGGCGAAAAGGCTTTGTAAAATACCAGCAAATCCGCTTTCTATATAATAATTTTCAGGGACATCTTTTCGGCCTGTAATTGCCAACACAGGAATATCTTTATACTGTTCATTAAATAATGTCGTGAAATGAAAACCATTCATTTCGGGTAATTGTATATCCGTTATAACCATATCAAATTCGATGTTTTTCATTGCTTCAAGAGCTTCTTTTCCATTGTCAAAAACAATGCTATTTATTTGATACTGTTTTAGCAACTCTTTAATTAGCTGAAGAATAGAAGGGTCATCGTCAATGGCTATAATATTAATTTCCTTTTGTTCTTTTTCAGATACCCATTGTGGTGTAGATTTTATTTTATTTTGAAGTTTGTCAGCAATAAATGTAAATTTGAAGGTACTTCCTCTATTTTCAGTACTTTTAAACGTAATATCTCCTTTTAACAAAAGAGCTAATTTTTTTGATATATGTAAGCCTAAGCCAGAACCTCCATATTGTTTTTGAATATCATTATTTGCTTGAGTAAACTCTTCAAAAATAAGTGATTGATTTTCTTGTTTTATTCCAATACCTGTATCAGATATAGTTATTGAAAATACGTAAGAATCATTTTCTTTTTGTTCTGTTTTTGCTACTATGGCTACGCTTCCTTCTTTTGTAAATTTAAATGCGTTAGATACAAGATTATATAAAATTTGTTTAATACGATATGGGTCACTTGAAAAACGAGAATTTCTTATATTTTTATCCGTTTCTACATGTAGTGTGATTTTTTTGTTTTTATATACGGATTGAACGCTATAAGCCACTTCTTGAATAATTTCATCAAGGTTAAAAGGTACTTTTTCGACAACAATTTTACCTGCTTCCAATTTAGTATAATCTAATAATTCATCAACCAATCTTGTTACAAATTGGGAAGCATTATTAATATGACTTATGTAGTTTTTTTCTTTTTCTGATGTTTTTTCTTTTTTTAAGAGCTCTGAATATCCAACAATTGAACTTAAGGGGGTGCGCATATCATGACTTACCATAGATATGAGTTGTTCACGACTTTTTAATAAGTTATTAGCACGAGTATTCGAAGTTTCAAGTGCCAAACGATATTTTTGAGCTCTCCAAAAATCGTTTAGTATAATAAAAGAGGATATGGCAATTAAAAATATTGCTAATATTGAAGTTATAGTTAAAACTGACTTACTTTTATTAAAAGTTTCTTGTCTTTCAATGCTTAGTTTTTCTGAATTATGTCGAATCTCAGCTTCAAAATCAATAAGAAGATTTTTTAGATTTTCCGAAATACGAATGTCATTTTGCCATAACAGATGTATTTTTTGATTATGTATTTTTTGGTGTTTACGTGTATCTTTTTGCGCTTTTTTTAATAGTTTGTTTGTTTGCGCAATAATAGCATCAATTTCTTGTTTTCGTTGAATTGGAGGGATTTTTACATTTTTATATTTTTCTAATATAGAAGATATGTCAGCACCGCTTTTTCTTTGATAGGGGTTGATATTTATTTTAATGCTATCATCCAAAAAAAAATTTTTTTTTGAAGGGTTTAAACTCGATAATTTTTTTATTGCAGAACGAATTATATTAGATGAAGCATCATTATTTTGAATTTTTTTTAACTCTTCTATATTTTGACTTTTTAATTCAAGTAGTGAGTATAAACTATCTAATAATTGTTTGTGTCCTCTCGAAGTTACTTCATTTTTAAAGTCAGCGATATTTTCTTTCAGTAAATTGTGTTTAGTTATAAATGTTTGTAATGATTTTTCGTTCTCAAAATCTTCAGCAGCACGTCTTGCACTTTCAGTATCATACATAAGTGCTAATATTTTACTGATTTTGACAATATTGTTTTTGTCAGTTTCATTAATGTGTTCTTGCTGTGTCATTTTTTGAATTTCTCCATAAATGATTCTTCCAGCAATTACACTAAGTAGTACTAATAGCAAATAACTAAGAATAACTTTAAGTGTTATTTTATTTTGTGTTTTCATTTTGTCTAATGATATTTGCCTTCAGTACTTACTATCTATAATTTAACTACGAGATTTTAAAGAAAGAATCTACAAACTCATATTTATTAAAAATTTGTAAATCATCAATTCCCTCACCAACACCAATATATCTTACTGGAATTTTAAATTGGTCAGAGATGCCTATAACCACACCTCCTTTTGCAGTTCCATCTAATTTGGTTACAGCTAAAGCAGTCACTTCAGTAGCTTTTGTGAATTGTTTTGCTTGTTCGAAGGCATTTTGACCAGTTGAACCATCAAGAACAAGTAAAACATCGTGTGGCGCATCAGGAACAACCTTTTGCATAACGCGTTTTACTTTAGTTAGTTCATTCATTAAATTAATTTTGTTGTGTAGGCGGCCGGCTGTATCAATAATAACCACATCAGCATTTTGTTTCACAGCAGATGTCAAAGTGTCATATGCTACCGATGCTGGGTCACTACCTAGTTGTTGTTTAATCATTGGAATACCAACGCGATCAGCCCATACCTGTAGTTGATCAATTGCTGCTGCGCGAAATGTATCTGCAGCTCCTAGAACAACTTTATATCCTTTTTTCTTTAATTGATTAGATAATTTACCAATAGTAGTTGTTTTACCAGCTCCATTTACCCCAACAACCATTATTACATAAGGTTTTTTATTAGCAGGAATTGAAAAATCTGTGTCTTCTCCTGAGAGAGTTTCAGATAGTAAGCCTGAAATTTCTTCTCTTAGAATAGAATTTAACTCGTTTGCGCCTAAGTATTTATCTTTGGACACTCTAGCTTCAATACGGTTAATTATTTTTAAGGTTGTATTAACTCCTACATCACTAGCAATAAGAATTTCTTCAAGATTATCGAGAACATCATCATCTACCTTCGATTTTCCTGCTATGGCTTTCCCAAGCTTTTCAAAAAAACTGTTTTTACTTTTTTCTAAGCCTTTGTTGAGAGTTTCTTTTTTGTCTTTAGAGAAAATATTTTTAAAAAATTTCAAAGCCATATGTTTTGTCTAAAAAGATTTTTAATGTTGCTAATTTACTTAAAAAAAGTTAAATATGAGGAATGCAAAACAATAAAGTTTAAACAAAAAAAGTCGTCCGAAAATTTCAGACGACTTTTGTATTATAACGGAAAATATTATTTTTCTTTCAAAAAACTATCGACAAGCTCAGGAGACATAACGCTTTCAACAAATGTATAAGCACCTGTTTTAGGAGATTTCACCATTTTTATGGCTTTAGTCATTTTTTTTGATTTTCCCTGAAGTGTTGCTACGGTTTTCTTTGCCATGACTCTTAATTATTATTTGATTTCTTTATGAACTGTCATTTTTTTCATGATAGGATTGAATTTTTTAAGTTCCAATCTATCAGGTGTGTTTTTCTTGTTTTTCGTTGTAATATAACGAGATGTCCCCGGCAAACCAGATTCTTTATGCTCGGTACACTCCATAATAACTTGTATTCTATTCCCTTTCTTAGCCATTATCGTATCTATTTATTTATTAGGATTTATAAGAATCCTTTTTGTTTAGCTTCTTTTAAAACAGCTGCAATTCCTTTTTTATTAATAGTTTTAATTGCAGATGTTGATACTTTAAGCGTAATCCATCTATCTTCCTCAGGGATGTAAAAACGCTTTTTTGTTAAATTTGCGTTGAATTTACGCTTCGTTTTGTTCATTGCATGAGAAACATTGTTTCCCACCATTGCCTTTTTTCCTGTAAGTTCACAAACTCTTGCCATTATCTTCGATGTCTTTATTAAATACTGTTATTTTACAAACGGTTTGCAAAGATATGAAATATATTTTATCGTACAAAGCTTTCTATTAAAAAATTAAAAATCAGTTTATTTTTACATAAAAAAAACTGTATAATTCTTATTTAATTGTGTTGTATAAAGCTTCTTTTATATATTGATAAGTATATCCTTTTTGGATTTTTACGATATCTTCTGGCGTTCCTTCAGCAACAAGATATCCACCTTTATCGCCTCCATCCGGACCTAAATCAATCACATAGTCTGCTGATTTTATCATGTCTATATTATGTTCAATTACAATAATTGAATGCCCTTTTTCAAGCAATGCATGAAAAGAGTTTAATAATTTTTGAATATCATGAAAATGTAATCCTGTTGTGGGTTCGTCAAAAATAAATAAGATTTTTTCTTGGACGTTAGATTTTGATAAGAAAGAAGCTAGTTTGATTCGTTGTGCTTCGCCTCCTGAAAGAGAGGAAGATGATTGCCCTAATGTAACATATCCTAAACCAACATCTTGTAAAGGCTTTAGAATCGTCGCAATTTTTACTTGTTTGTGAGTTTCAAAAAAAATGATAGCATCATCAATTGTGGTATTTAATATGTCATCAATATTTTTTCCTTCAAAAAAGATTTCTAGAATTTCTTTTTTAAAACGTTTTCCATTACAAGTCTCACAAGTGATATGTACATCTGCCATGAATTGCATTTCAATAGTAATTTCACCATTCCCTTTACAGACTTCACAACGTCCTCCATCGACATTAAAAGAAAAATGTTTAGGTTGAAAGTTTTGAAGTTTTGCAGCTTTTTGAGAAGCAAACAAAGAGCGTATCTCATCGTATGCTTTTATGTAAGTGACTGGATTTGATCGGGTAGATTTTCCAATAGGGTTTTGATCGACGAATTCTATGGAATGGATGTGTTTGAAGTTGCCTTCTATTTTGGTAAAATCACCGGGCTTATGACTATTAATATTGAGTGATTTTAGTAAAGCAGGGTATAGAATGTCTTTGATAAGGGTAGATTTTCCACTACCTGAAACTCCAGTTACAATGGTTAACATATCAAGAGGCAGTGTTACATCTATGTTTTTTAAGTTATTTTCACGACACCCAATTAGTTTGATATAGTTTGGAGAAGTTCTTCTAGCTTTAGGAATTTCGATTTTCGCTTTTCCACTAAGGTATTGCCCTGTAAGTGAGTCTGATTTTATAATATCGTTGTAAGAGCCTTCAGCGACGACTTCACCTCCGAAGGTTCCTGCTTCAGGTCCCATATCAATTATATGGTCTGCAGCTTTCATAATATCTTCATCATGTTCTACAACGATAACAGTATTCCCTAAGTCACGTAAAGATTTCAATACTTCGATAAGTTGTTCTGTATCTTTTGGGTGTAACCCGATGCTTGGTTCATCCAAAATGTACATTGACCCCACTAAGCTACTTCCTAGTGAGGTGGCTAAGTTGATGCGTTGACTTTCTCCTCCCGACAAAGTGTTGGATTTTCTATTTAACGTAAGGTAGTCAAGTCCTACGTCTGATAGAAATAATAGTCTATTCTCTATTTCAGTTAATAGCCTTTTAGCTACATTTTTTTCATATTCAGGAAGTTTTAAAGAACTAAAAAACATACGTAAATCTTCTATAGAAATATCAACTAAATCAGAAATACTATGGTTATTGATTTTTACATATTCAGCTTCTTTACGCAATCGTTTTCCATTGCAAAGATCACATATTGTTTTGCCGCGATAACGGGCAAGCATTACGCGATTTTGTACTTTGTAGCTTTTTTTCTCTATTTCTTTAAAAAAGTCTGTTAATCCTTCAAAATATTTGTTGCCATTCCACACTAATTTTTTTTGTTCTTTGGAAAGTTCAAACCATGGCTTATGTATAGGGAAATCGAATTTATATGCATTGTTTACTAACTGGTCTCGAAACCAACCCATTGATTCGCCACGCCATGGGTAAATACAATTTTCAAAAACTGAAAGACTCGTGTTGGGAATAATCAAACTTTCATCTAATCCTACAATGTCACCATATCCGTCGCACTTCGGACAAGCTCCATACGGGTTATTAAAACTAAAAAGATGAATATTAGGAGTTAAAAATTCGATGCCATCTAATTCGAGTTTATTACTGAAATATTGTTGTTTTTTTGTATTGATATCTTCTAAAATACATGTGCCTTTTCCTTCAAAAAAAGCAGTTTCAACGGCATCTCCAAGTCTGTGTGCAAAGTCATCGTCATGGCGTATAATAATACGATCAACAACAAGCAAAAAATCTTTAGATATTGGTTGAGTAATCTCATCAATTCGTACAACTTTTCCTTTGTATTGAATTCGAGCATATCCTTGTTGGGCTAATAACTGTAGAGTTTGTTCAACGCTTCTTTCTTCAGGAATAGGAATAGGCGCCATTAATAATAATTTACTTCCTTCAGGGAGAAGCATAACAGTGTCAACAACGTCGGTGACGGTTTCTTTTTTTACTTCTTTTCCTGATACAGGAGAAAAGGTGTGACCAATACGAGCAAACAATAATTTTAAATAATCGTATACTTCTGTTGCAGTACCTACAGTTGATCTGGGATTAGAGGTATTTACTTTTTGCTCAATAGCAATAGCTGGAGCAATTCCTACAATAGAATCAACTTTTGGTTTGTTAAGGCGACCTAAGAATTGACGAGCATATGAAGAAAGACTTTCTACGTATCTTCGTTGTCCCTCAGCATAAAGGGTGTCAAATGCTAAACTTGATTTTCCAGAACCTGAAAGACCAGTAACAATTACTAATTTATTACGAGGTATGTGGACGGTAATATTTTTAAGGTTATGGAGTTTAGCTCCTTTTATAATGATTTCTTTACTGTGGGTTTTACTGGTAGTCATAACGAAAAATTGAAAAGTTACAAAGGTAAGTGATGTAAATGTAAAAAGTAAAAAGCAAAAGAATATTTTTATGGAAAGAATTATGTTTCTGATAATAAAAAAAAATACTTTTTTAATATTACATCATTTAAAAAAAAAGCTGATATCATTTAATGATATCAGCTTTTTTGGTACTTAATTAGTTTACGTGTATATACTAATTTTGATCTTCTTTTTTAGGCTTTCGCTCTGGTCGTGGAAGCAAAGCTTTTCTAGATATTTTGGATTTTTTTGTTTTTGGATCTACGCCCAAGTATTTCACTTGTATAACATCTCCCACTTGGAGCATATCTGATGGTTTTTCAATGCGTTTCCAATCAAATTCAGAAATATGTAGTAAAGAGTCCTTACTAGGTACAAACTCTACAACTGCGCCAAAATCAAGAAGCTTTGTTACAGTTACATTATAAGATTCTCCTTCATGTAATTCAAAAGTAAGATTTTTAATACGCTCTAATGCTTTGTTAATACCTTCTTGAGAAGTTCCTAAAATTTCAATTACTCCCATATTTTCCTCTTCATTAATAACAATCGTCGTACCAGTCTCTTCTTGAAGGTTTTGGATTGTTTTACCGCCAGGACCAATTACTGCTCCGATAAAGTCTTTAGGGATAGAGGTTTTTACAATTTTAGGGGCATGTGCTTTAACTTCAGATCTAGATTCAGCAATAGTATCGGTTATTTTATTCAAAATATGAAGTCTACCTTCTTTTGCTTGATTTAATGCATTTTCTAAAATCTCATAAGTAACTCCTTTGATTTTTATATCCATCTGGCATGCTGTAATTCCTTTTTGAGTTCCAGTTACTTTAAAGTCCATATCTCCAAGATGATCTTCGTCACCTAAAATATCTGAAAGAACAGCATACTGATTACCTTCGGTAATAAGTCCCATTGCAATTCCAGATACAGGCCTTGTCATTGGAACCCCCGCGTCCATAAGTGCTAAAGTTCCAGCGCAAACAGTAGCCATAGATGATGATCCATTTGATTCTAATATTTCTGAAACAACACGAATAGCATATGGACATTCGTCTGCAATCATTTGTTTTAGAGCTCTTTGAGCTAAATTTCCATGACCGATTTCACGTCTTGATGTACCTCTAAGAGGACGTGCTTCGCCCGTAGAAAAAGGAGGGAAGTTGTAGTGTAGATAAAAACGTTCTTCTCCTTGTTCGGTAGGAAGGTCAATAACATTTGCCTCCCTAGAAGTTCCTAGAGTAACTGTGGTTAACGATTGTGTTTCGCCACGTGTAAAGATAGCAGAACCATGTGCAGATGGAAGATAATCAATTTCGCACCAAATAGGTCGAATTTCTTTAGTATTTCGCCCGTCTAATCGAATGTTTTCGTTTAGTATTAAATTGCGAACAGCTTCTTTTTGAGCTTTTCCAAAATATTTGTCAATTAGAGGTGCTACTTCTTCAAGTTCTTCTTCAGTAAAAAGTGCTAGACACTCCTCTTTTACATGTGTAAATTTGTCGTTTCGTTCTTGTTTTGAGGTGTTTTCTTTGGCAATTTCATAACATTTAGAGTATGCCAAAGCATGAACCTTTTTCGCTACCTCTTCGTTTTCTACTTCCCCTTGGTATTCACGTTTTGTAAGGTTTCCTACTTTTTTAGCTAATTCTAGTTGAGCGTCAATTTGTTTTTTAATTGCTTCATGAGCGAATTTAATAGCATCTGCCATATCTTTTTCAGAGACTTCATTCATTTCTCCTTCAACCATTGCAACAAAATCTTTCGATGCTCCAACCATAATATCCATATCAGACATTGCTAATTGATCTTTGCTTGGATTGATAAAGAATTCTCCATTTATTCTCCCTACACGAACCTCTGATATTGGTCCATCAAAAGGTATATCAGAAACGGCTAAGCAAGCAGAGGCAGCTAGCCCAGCAAGGGCATCTGGTAACACACTTTCGTCATGTGACATAAGCTGAATCATAACTTGTGTTTCAGCGTGATAGTCTTTTGGAAAAAGAGGTCGCAATACTCGGTCTACTAGCCGCATGGTAAGCACTTCTTGATCACTAGGGCGTGCTTCACGCTTGAAAAATCCGCCAGGAAAACGTCCTGATGCAGCAAACTTTTCTCTATAATCTACCGTTAAAGGGAGGAAATCAATATCAGGTTTTATTTCGCGAGATGAAACTACGGTTGCTAATAGCATGGTGTTACCCATACGAACTACTACCGATCCGTCGGCTTGTTTTGCTAGTTTCCCAGTTTCTATAGAAATAGAGCGTCCGTCGCCTAAATCAATGGTTTCTTTTTTTACTTCTGGAATCATGTTTTTGTTTTTAATTAATTAACATTAGGCGTTGTGTTGTTGTTTATTGCTCCCCAATGAAAAACTAAATAACTGTTTTTTGAAAGTGGAAAGATAAAGAAACTTTCCTTATTAATATGAAAAACTAAAATGTAATTGTGAAAAAAGAGGCTTTAAGCCTCTTTTTTTTATTTACGTATACCTAATTCTTTGATGATAGAGCGATATCTTTCAATATCTTTGTCTTTCAAATAATCAAGTAAACTTCTACGTTTACCAACTAGTTTAACTAATGAACGTTCAGTGTTGAAATCTTTTTTATTTCGTTTTAAATGTTCTGTTAAATGATTGATTCTGTGTGTGAAAAAGAGCTATTTGTCCTTCTGCTGAACCTGTGTTGCTCTCTGAACCGCCGTGTTTCTTGAAAATTTCGGCTTTTACTTCTTTTGTTAAATACATTCCAATATTATTTTAAATGATTATTATGTACATATTTTTTGAGCTTGCAAAATTATAAATATTCTATAAAATAAACAAATTATTACTAAGCTAGTTTTCTAAGTTAATGGAGTTGTTGTTTTTTGTGATAAAAAAAGTTTAGGTGTCAATACTAAAAAAAAAGGTCTATTTCACAACAGACCTTTTGCTTAAAACTAACTAATTCAGTTATGGAGACTATAAAACTA
>JAPFBL010001369.1:0-17311 GCA_026182355.1 Hermatobates lingyangjiaoensis | reverse complement strand
CTGATCCATCAAAGATTCTGGACCGTAGAGACTCAAAAAAGCAATGCTAACCCTCTGGGTGGAGGGGGGAAACCTCTTTTTAAAGTAAAACTTCTGTATTCATACGCTTTCTTTAGCTATTACGTTGCTTGACAAGTGAATTAAATCAACAAAAACAAAAAAAAAATCAAAATTAATATTATATTCTTTTTATCCTTCGATTTGTTATATTAATTTGTTTTACGTTTACGATAGATTTTTTAAAGCTTCAAAAAGACTTCTTAAACTGTATGGTATTACTTTTGTACAGTATGAAGTTCAATAAAGTACAGTTCAGCAGTTCAGTACGTTATAGTTGAGAAGTTCAGTAGTACATCAGAGAGAGTGAGAGAGGGTGGAGAGGAGAGGAGAGAAAGCGAGTGGGGAAGGGGAGGAAGAAAGAGGAGAAGGGGGGGAGGGAGGGAGGGAGGGAGGTAGGGACTGAGGGAGGGAGGGAGGGAGGGAGGGGAGGAGAGAGAGAGAGAGAGAGAGAGAGAGAGAGAGAGAGAGAGAGAGAGAGTGAGAGAGAGAGAGAGAGAAGGGGGAGGGGAGGGAGGGAGAGGGGGAAGAGGGAGGGAGGGAGAGAGAGAGAGAGAGGAGGGGAAAGGAGAGGGAGAGGTGAGTAAAGGAAAGAAGGGGAAAGAAAGGGATAATAAGAGAAGTATAGTCATCTAGGAGTGGAAGGATGATTGAGGATTGACCTATGGGATTCGCTAAAATGTTTCAAACTGATTCACCTACAGATCAACATCTAGACTTACTCTTGTAGTTTAATACATGCGACTTTAGGATTGGAACAGAAACAAAGTCCCCCCATGACTACTAATCCTTTCTTCCTACTAAAATGATACAAATATAATTATTAATATATGATAGTATTAATAAATTGCGTCTTTCTTAATTTAATTGATGGTATTTTAATAAAAATGTTTACCTTCCATTGATTGGGCCAACATTGGGGACGTAGGAGGAGGATGCAGAAATAGCCGAGTCTGGTATCCCCCCTGTCTCCATGCCCAGTGCTTCTTCGCAGTTTTCTGAAACAACAAATATTTACTTAATTTTTTTTCGATACATTTCATTGTTTACTGAAAAGGTAAATAGATCACATCTCTCACTCAGTATATTATATATATATTTGTATCGGTCAGTGGACGCATTTACGTCTCCGTTCCTTCATTCCTTCTCCTTTTTATTTTCTTCTTCTCTCCTGAAGATGGCAAGACGCCGAAATGTTCGAGATTCGTGAGTGTTAGTCTTCTTTCTTGTGTTCTCTAGCTGTAACTTTAATTATATATATATATATATATATATATATATCAATGATCAAACCACAATAAGAAATGGGAAAACAAGACTAAGATCTTTCAACCGTAACAAGTGGTCTTCGTCAGAGTCAATAACCCATCTCTGACGAAGACCGCTTGTTACGGTTGAAAGATCTTAGTCTTGTTTTCCCATTTCTTATTGTGGTTTGATCATTGATTGTTATTTCACGTGTTTATGTGAAATCTTTTTTATATATATATATAATATATATATATATATATATATATATATATCGCTCCTTCTCCTGAGGACGGTTGAAATATTGAAAAGTGAGACTTTGTTATGTTTCTTTTAACTTTCACTTATATATATATATATATATATATATATATGAGTAGCAGTTTGCTTCTCAACGCGAGTACTTCGCACTTCTTCCTGATGACGACGGATGTCAAAATATCGAAATGAGTTCTGTAGTGACTTTCTGTGTCCTTTCCTTTCCTATTTGTTAATGTTTATATATATATGTATATATATATATATATATATAATATTTCATATAAACACGTAAAATAACAATCAATGATCAAACTGCAATATGAAATGAAAAAAAAAAGACTATCATCTTTCAACCACAAAATGTTTATGACTCTGACGAAGACTGCTTGTTACGGTTGAAAGATTCTTAGTCTCTCATTTTCGGTTGAACCGTCTTCAGGAGAGATAAGAGATGGAAACCAAGCGCACTGGTTCAGAGACGGTTGGAGGTTGGAGGGTCTCCAACCGTCTCTATACCAGTGCGCTTGGTTTCCCTCTCTTATCTCTCCTGAAGATGGTTCAAACCGAAAATTAGAGACTGTAAGTGTGTTCTTTTGATTTCTCTACGTTTCTTTGTCTATATTGAACTATATTTATCCGTTTTGGATCGTATTTCCAACGAAATATATATATATATATATATATATATACATATAACTTAATAGAATAAAGAAACAATGAAAATACGTGACCTTGGTGTTTCTAATCTTTGATTGTATTTGATCAGGACTGAAGAAAGCGGGAGAGGGTGAAATCTATGTTGAGGAAGAGTGGTCATCTAAAGTTAAGACGGCTTTTGAGGTATGCTAGTTTATTTATATTAACTGGTAAAGCTAAGATTAATGCAAAAGTATCAAAACTGAGATTTATTTTGTACCATTTATACATTAGTACTAATTAATACTAACTAAAACAAACACAATACTATAATTAACAACAAGATGGTAAAAGTCCTCCTCCCAAGACCGTATTTTCGACCGTAATGGTGGTCGAATTATTGAAAAGTGAGTCTTTGTTATGTTTCTGTCTATGTGTCACAGTTTATTTTAAGTATATATATATAGTTCAATATAAACAAAGAAACATAGAGAAATCAGAAGAACACACTTACAGTCTCTAATTTTCGGTTTGAACCGTCTTCAGGAGAGATAAGAGAGGGAAACCAAGCGCACTGGATCAGAGACGGTTGGAGACCAACAGTGTTGCCGCATGCGCGCCCGTTCACAGAAAATTGGTTTCCCTCTCTTATCTCTCCTGAAGACGGTTCAAACCGAAAATTAGAGACTGTAAGTGTGTTCTTCTGATTTCTCTATGTTTCTTTGTTTATATTGAACTATATTTGTCCGTTTTGGATCGTATTTCCAACGAAAAAAAGTGTATATATATATATATATATATAGGTGTGTTCTCTAATCGGGATTCGGTTAATTTTCTGGGATAAAAAATCAAACTCTCGTTGCCAACGTTTCGGTTTTATTTAAAACCTTTTTTACAGGCAGAAGTAAGAATTTTTTAACTAAGAAAATTCTTACTTCTGCCTATGAAAAAGGATTTAAATAAAACCGAAACGTTGGCAACGAGAGTTTGATTTTTTATCCTGGAAAATTGTCCGAATCCCGATTAGAGAACACACATATTGTATCAAACGGTCGATATATTATTGAATCTGATATATATATATAAAATAAAATAAATTCAAAACGAAGGAAACACACAGAAAGACACAGACATAACTCACATAGATATTTCGACCATCGTCGTCATCAGGAGGTGTGAAGAGTGAAGAGTCCCGCAGGAAGACAGGGCGGTACTCTGAGTACCGCCCTGTCTTCCTGCGGGACTCTTCGCTCTTCACACCTCCTGATGACGACGATGGTCGAAATATCGATGTGAGTTATGTCTGTGGTGTCTTTCTGTGTGTTTCCTTCGTTTTGAATTTATTTTATTTTAAAAAAGTTCGCTGGACCGTTTCTTTTAATTGTATATATATATATTAGTATAAGTGGGCAGCAAAATTCGATAATAGCTTTAAATTTGTTAGAGAGTTAGAGCCCAGTAGGGTTGACAGCAATTGAGGGGCAAACCTGTATGTTGTTGCAACCCTGCTGGAACCTGCTCTTTGTTTTCCTCTCACCCGCTGTATCGTTTGTTTTATATCTGTTAAAATTGTTATGTTTAATTTTAAAGATTACTTTTCAGTTAATTATATTAACATTCATTAATTAAATAGTAGTGTAACCTGAAGATGACCAAGGTGTGGTCGAAAGCTTGTTTTAACCCAGTGTTTTTGTGTTTCATTAAAATTGTTTGATATTGGTTTTCTCAATGTCTCTGGCCCAGCATATATGGAAGTTGCCTCAGCATCACCGAATGATAGTAAGAAAAATCGAGGCCATCAGCAAAAAGGTCGTCAATGCAGAAGCTGCTGCATACTTTAATTCCATATATATATATATATATATGAGAATCGGTCGCAATAGACTGACTCATCGATTTCATCATACAAGGGAGGATAAACCACTTTGTAACCATTGTCGTGTACCTTTATAACTGTACTGAAGTCTCATTACACCGGAGTTACGGGAAGATGTCAAGTCTTCATATTCCCATATGAATAAATCGAGAGCCAGAATGAGTATTGAACCCGAGACCTACCAGTTCAGAGACGAGTACGTTGCCACTGCGCTAACCAGGCCACTGTCTATCAAAAGACTTGTGGTATAGGTTTACAATGCATAGTAAACCCAGATCAGGTTTATACCAGAAACCAAAAAATAATAATAATTATACTAATGGAGTGATCATTATAACCAGAAAATATCTAAAGTGACGTTTATACAGAAATTGAAACCGTAATTGATTTGAAATCAGAAAGTAGCGATAAAATATTAAAACCGTTTAAATCAACCGAATGATTATTATAACTTCTCTAGATAATGGCGACGACCCTTCTCCCCTTTTAGGTCTCTCAACTTTCACCATTTAGAAATACAACTTTAATGCCTTTAATATCTTTAATGTATCTCTACTTTCTTGAAATGAAGAAGCTAATATATTTGAAAATGATTCACTTATTGATAATGATGGCTGATCATTCGTAATATTTTGACAACTGAAATTGTATTAATTAAATTATAATTAAAATAAGTATTAGCCGAGAGGCGAGTACGCTAACCACTGAGCTATCCTGGCCTCTTGTACTAACGTCTTTACTAGCCCTTCCCTGATATACTCTAAGCCAGAGTTTTTCAAACTTTTTTCGACTCAGAAACCTTTTTTCCAATTTTCTTTCCAATAACTTTCCCGGGAATCCCAGATTCTAATGATTTCATATAATCATAATATAAATATTTTCATATGCCATTTTAAATAGGATGTATGTTTAAAAACAATTAAAAAAGTAATATTACTACAATATATATTTTTCGAATAAAAATTCAAAACTAAAAAAATTTAATTTTCATATTTTCCACAAGTGATATTTATAACATATAAAACAGAATTACTAGCAGTTTTAACACAGAGTTTGTTTTGTAATCATTTTTGGCTTTATAGTTGAGAGTTTGATTCTCAAGTTAGCCCCAGCATTAAGTCTACTTCGGTATTTCGTTTCTATGGCAGTTTAAAGGGAAAATCCAGTTCCACATAAGTAGGTAGTGAGAAATGGCAGCAATGTGTGAAGTGCTACTTTTGCAATAAGAAATATAAAATAAATGCTTTTACAAAAAAATATATACAAAAAAATTTTTAGAAAAATGTTCTTACTAAATATTTTTCATAGAACCCCAGACAGTCGGTTAAGGCAAGGGTCTTCAACGGGTGGGTCGCGACCCCCTTAAAAGAGTTAAACAGGAGTTGCGAAATGTTTGAAATTGTTTATTTTTAAACATAAAATAAAGGACTAGATTAAATAAATAATTTATTTATTATTAATGTGGCACAGCAATCTCTTAAAGTTACTATTGATCAAATATATTTTAATTTTCCCTTCTTTATTTGTTGTTAATTTAATTTTTGTTCTCACAAAAGGGTTGCGAATAAATTTTGGCTAGGGTTTGTCTGTTTTTAAAAACCGGTTTTTGGGAGAAAATTATGAAATTCGAAAACCTGTTTCTTAGTAGAAAATATCGGTTTTCAATATATGAATAACACTTAAAAAAAATTTGAAAATGTCAAATGTAGCCAAATGTACGAGATTGATGAAAACACTGTTGCAAGAGGTTTGGTTTTTGGAATCATATCGGTCCGATTTAATAATATGGTTATAAAGTAATACGGTTAATAATATATTTATTATAAAAAAATGAAAATATATTGTTTTTATTCATTCGAACCCTTTGCTGAATAACTCGTTTCACTATTATAAAAAATATTTACATCCTTATATGTGAAAATTATGCATAAACAACGAATAATTGTTTTTAAAGTTATTTAATCCTGGTCAACTATTATTTCATTGTTCTACTAAATTGCATAAAAAAAGTTTTACTATCAATAAAATTCAACAGTAAATAATTTCAGTCAAAAACTGCTTTTAATCACTCTAAATTTTTTTTATAACAATTCGAAACCGTTTAAAACCGGTTTTCTGGAAAAATTACTTTCGTAAAATAGGTTTTCTGAAATGTTGGTTTTTGTATAAACCCTAATTTTGGCGTCAAAAATGTGTCGCGATGTAAAAAAGGTTGAAGATCCCTGCGTTAAGGAACCCCTGGGTTCTGCGGAACCCACTTTGGGAACCCCTACTCTTAGCCTTAGGCAAACAGCTTTACTATCGTCTGTAAGCCTTACTAACTAAAATATTAAATGAAGAAAACGATACACATTGGAGAGATTGTCTTATCAGGTAATCTGACTCCCATGATAACAACACAACAAAACTTTTTTTTTTGTTCTTTTTTTTTCTACAAAAGCCATAATCGTCGTAAGACTTGAGAGTCGTAAAATAAACTATTGATGGGACTTTAGAAAATCAAGATGGTTTTTTTTTACAGTTTGACAGGAAGATGGAACGACTTAAAGGAAAAGTTTAAAGGATTAAATGTCTTCTAAGGAAGAGATGGGTGATGAATTGTTTTAGACAGTCACTGTGTGCGAAACCCCTCTCAAGCAAAGAGGGGAGAACAGTTTGTTTAAAAAACAAAGAAATCAACAAAAAAAAAATGATGGAACACTTGAAAGGAATAATAAGACTTTACAAAGTCATGGCTTCATCCTTCATAACATCAAATGTATATATCATATTTCGTTTCTACGTTATAAAATATATTTTTTTTTACACAATTAAATCTTCACATAGATAATATCGGATACAGCAGTGAAAGAGAAAGTGTAATTCTCATAAAATTACTTAGTTTTTTACTTCACTATATGTAAAGTATAGCGATCCTGAAAAAATTCGATCTCAAGATTTTGACGGAATTATATATATTTCTAAATAGTTAAAAAATAAGGAATAGTTTCTAAATATGAAATAAATTATATGTTTATTCTAAATATATATCTGTTTATATAGTGTGAATTATATGTTTTCTAAATAGTTAAAAAGTAAGGAAAAGTTTCTAAATATGAAGTATATCATATTGACAAATATTAAAATTATATATTTGTATTACAGGGTAAAAAAATTAATAAAATATCCTCTACATATAGAAATTTATAAGTATTGTTAAATAACGCCCCATATTTGGCTTGTATCTGTTTTTTTACATAATTTCACCAGTTTCCGGAATTCCTTCCTAGTCTCTTCATTAAAACTGTAAAGCTTATCACCAATATTGCTAGTCGCCATGTTTCGAATGTACCACATTCGTGTTTATATGAAATCGTTATATATATATATATATATATATATATATATATAAAGATTTCACATAAACACGTGAAACAACAATCAATGATCAAACCATAATAAGAAATGGGAAAACAAGACTAAGATTTTTCAACCGTAACAAGCGGTCTTTGTCAGAGTCAAAAACCCAACTGACTCTGACGAAGGGTTTTGGGTTTTTGGGTTTTTTGGGTCTGAAACGACGTTTTGGGTTTTGACTCTGACGAAGATCGCTTGTTACGGTTGAAAGATCTTAGTCTTGTTTTCCCATTTCTTATTGTGGTTTGATCATTGATTGTTATTTCACGTGTTTATGTGAAATCTTTATATATATATATATATATATATGATCAAACCACAATAAAAAAAAAGAAATGGGAAACCAAGACATAAGATCTTTCAACCGTAACAAGCGGTCTTCGTCAGAGTCAAAAACCCAACTTTTCTTATTGTGGTTGTGATCATTGATTGTTGTTTCACGTGTTTATGTGTTTTATATATATAATATATATATATATATATATATATATATAATAAACACTAATAACTTCTCGACCGTGTGACAGATATACAACTAAAAAATGATTGATCGGGATGCGGTCAGTTTCTTCCACTTTCAATTCAAACTCTCATTGCCTTGACATTGGGCAATAAGAGTTTGAATTGAAAGTGGAAGAAACTGACCGCATCCCGATCAATTATTTTTAGTTGTATATATATATATATTATATATATATCTTATTAGTAATAAATAAAGTAAGATATTTTTTTATATGATGGTATTGTTTAGGTGATCGAGCGTTTGCTTGTGGAGACTGTTTTATTAGGTTTTTATTTCATAATGAATGGCTTTGATATATATATAAAGAGCGCCAGATTACTTTTTACTTGAATTATCCTGATAACTGGATGAGATTTCACGATTTCCAGCATGTTTCTATTAACAAGATGAATAATTTATGAAGCAAGAGTTATATAGATGCTTTAGGCCCCTTTCAGCCCTTTAAACCTTTATGTTTTATTAGCATCAAGCCATGAGCTTGACTTGCCTTAGGCTAATCAAATTTTCAACATATCCTTCAAACCCCAAGACTTTAAAGCCTCTACTTTCGTTCATCATTAAATTAGTTTTCCAAAATGTCAAGAGATCCTTGACTCGATTGGCTGTGTTTTTGAAAATATTCTTCATCTTTTAGAGCTAAAATACAAATTATTAAAAGTTTTAAAATGAATTTCTCTTTACTTACTCCAAAAAAAAAACTGTTTCAAAGAAATGTCAATAAAAAATTGTATTTCTCTCATTAGTTGTATAATCCGTAATTGTGAGCTATTTACTCATACTGGGGACGTAATTGTGATGTATTTACTCATACTGGGCTCCGTAATTATTAGGTATTTACTCATACCGGGGTCTGAAATTGTGAGATAGTTACTCATACTGGGGTCCGTAATTGTGAGGTATTTACTCATACTAGGGTACGTAATTGTAAGGTATTTACTCATACTGAGGTCCGTAATTGTAAGGTATTTACTCATACCGGGGTCTGTAGTTGTGAGGTTTTTATTTACTCATAGTGGGGTCCGTAATTGTGAAGTATTTATTTACCCATACTGGGGTCCGTAATTCTGAGGTATTTACTCATACTGGGGGTAAATAGATGTGACAAAGTCTCCAATAAACAAAATGAAGGTTTTTCTATTCAAAAAAACGCGTTTCAAACACTTGGTGTTCATCGTCAGGGAACTTACAAGTGAAGGAGCAAAGGACTCCTCTCCTTCCTTTGAAAGTTTATCTGACGATGAATACAAAGTGTTTCAATAACAAAAAAATTTTTCTTGGAAACCGTTGTAATTTTATGATATTTATTTATTTTTGTTCTTCTTTAACACTTTTTTTGGGTAATTGGTAAAAGATTGATGCTAACACTGACAACCCCAAACCTGGCCGGGTGACCTGTCTGTCTATTGTAATGTGATTTTAGGTATTTAGATTAATTTTGTTATGTGTAACTTTATTTGTTTCTTTTCTTTTTGCTGAAGATGGTGGAGTAACACCGAAACATGTTCAATAAGAATTCAAAGAAATATGGTGATTTAATATTAAATATTTAATACCTTTAAAGGTGAGAAAACTTGAAAGATGGACAATGAAATTTATTCATGCCACAGTACAAATGTCGTTCAACAAAACATATATATATATATATATATATAAATGATCAAACCACAATAAGTTGGGTTTTTGACTCTGACGAAGACTACTTGTTACGGTTGAAATATCCTAGTCTTGTTTTCCCATTTTCTTATTGTGGTTTGATCATTGATTGTTATTTCACGTGTTTATGTGAAATCTTTATATATATATATTATATATATATATATATATATATATATATATATATATATATAATTTAGTTAATTCATTAGTTCATAGAGACTTTATTATTGTACTGAAAGTGACGAAAGAGATAACTATGTAGAAAAATCGAGAAAAGTATAAAACTTTTAAGGGACTGGTTTTAATGAGGCCCATTCCTTGTTGAGGAGGCATTGCTTCACACATCTGTATTCTAAAAGTTATACTAATTGGAATCTAAAATGAAAAAAAAAATAGATGGGGTAAAAAGTCGCATGGAACGAATTAAAACTTTTATGAAAACCGTTAGGAGGTGTTATTTTGTGATATTTTAAAGTGGGGGGGGGGGGGGGGGATAAGAATAATGAACAACATTTTTATTGTTAGTAGGATGGTAAATTTATTTTATCCTGGAATTTTGAAGAGAAAGTAACAAAAGTTGAGACCATCTGCAAAGTGCACATACTATGTTTCTATGAACTATAGCAGGTCTATGAACTGGGGTTGCGAAAGAGTTAAACGGGGGTCGCGAAATGTTTGAAATTGTTTAGATTTAAAAAGAAAATAAAGGACTAAATTAAATAAATAATTTATTTATTATTAATGCGGCACAGCAATCTTATTAAAGTTATATTTATAACTTTACACATAAATTTACACTTATATATATATTACATAAGTTATATATATATAGTTCAATATAAACAAAGAAACATAGAGAAATCAAAAGAACACACTTACAGTCTCTAATTTTCGGTTTGAACCGTCTTCAGGAGAGATAAGAAAGGGAAACCAAGCGCATTGGTTTCCCTCTCTTATCTCTCCTGAAGACGGTTCAAACCGAAAATTAGAGACTGTAAGTGTGTTCTTTTGATTTCTCTATGTTTCTTTGTTTATATTGAACTATATTTGTCCGTTTTGGATCGTATTTCCAACGAAAAAAAAGTATATATATAAATATATATAATCAAATTTATTTTAATTTTCCCTTTTTTATTTGTTGTTAATTTTAGTTTGGTTTGATCATTGATTCTTATTTCACGTGTTTATGTGAAATCTTTATATATACCCAGAATATATAATATATATATTCTATATATATTATATAAAATATTATATAATTATGTTATAATATATTATATTATAGTTAATTATAAATTAATTAATTATATTATATATATTAATATATATATTTATATATATATTATATATATATATTATATATATATATATAATTGTACTCCGTTGTATTGTACTTTACCCCCTCCCTCCGTCAATATATTTAGTTGTATTCTAAACTTTCCATCTTAAGTATATATATCTCTATTCTTATATTTATACCATCCTTCTAGGCTATAAACTGTCTAGGTTCTTTGTATTTTTAGATTTAAACCTAGACGAAGAAGACTACCTGTACGAAACGCGTTCTATAGACCATTAAAAATATTTACTTGTAGTCTATGAACCAAAGAATATTTCCATGCACCAAAAGTGCACGTTGTAATTAGCAGTTCTGGACTAGAGGGCAACTACTGCTAAATTCTCATCCTGAGAATGGAGATGTCAGTTGTAGGGAGGAAGGAGTCGTATTCGTGGTTGTATGACATTGCAGATTTGCTTTGTATGAGGGAGAAAACTATTTTATTAAATTTTACCGCAGCAATTCTTTTCCAATGATTCTAACTAAAGAACTGATATTCCAATAGTTCCTAAACACCTCCCTACCTAACATCAAAGTATTCTTTTTCTTTTTTATATATAAAGAAGGCGTCAAGGGATGATATTTTTTTTTAGCTCAATGACTTCTTTCCTTGAATTGTTATTTTCTAGATTGATGAAAATATAATTTTACTTTATTCATAGTACAGGTATGAATAAAAACTGTTTTATTTTTGGTTTAATCAAAAAAAAAAAAGTTATAGACAATTTTTTTTCAGTCCTCTATAAAAATAAGAGAAATCAAAATTCAGCATTGCATGACTTTTTGTTTTTATTGTAAAACAAGTAAAGACTAGTGTTGAAAGTAGGAAAGAATTGGATGGAGGTTTGCACGAGAAAGGGTATGTTGACAAAACGTCAGAGTCAACACTGCTCGGCAAACACTTTGTTTCCATGTTGATTTCCATGTTGAAGGCCCATCATGTTCTTGAATACACATCATCACTTGAAACAACCTTCTTTCTTTCTTTTTTTTTTTAACTTATAGATATTATAGATATAGATCATAGAATTTTTAAAAAAATCAGGTAAGCAACGTTGTAATATCATCTTTTCATTGTTTAAGGATAGGTGGAATAACGACGGGGCTTTCTGACTGGCCTAATATTCGTTTATCATAATTCACTTGGAGTAACGACGATGCAAGAGAGCCGATATTAAACGGTTGTCAGGCTAGGGCCCCTTACAGTTTGGCCCCTACGTTTTAGGGATAACACTTTAAACCTTTTCTACTAAATTTCCGTTTGTTCCTTTTGACCATTAGTTTTAAGATTTTAATAACCCAAATTTAACCTTTTTTGTTCCTTTTGACCTTAAAGCAAGTTCAAGGACCTTTCTATGTACCAAATCAACCTGTTGTTCCTTTTACCTGACAGAACTTCGGGAAATATTAAAGTATTCAATCCAACCTTTTGTTTTCTTTTGACCTAAAGTAAGTTCAAGGATTTCTTGAAATTTCAAGTTGTTTTTTTTATTACAAATCCAAGAAAAGGGTCTTGAAATAATTAAGGCCTTTCTATTTCCAAATTTCATACCTGTTTGTTTCTTTTGACCTTAAAGTAAGTTCAAGGACCTTTCTATGTACCAAATCCCAGACCTATTTGTTCCTTTTGATCTTAAAGCAAGTCCAAGGGAAAGCAAGTTCCTTGAAATAAGTTGAAGAGCCTTTCTATGTACCAAATTTCAGACCTGTTTGTTTTTTTTAACCCTAAAGCCAGTTCAAAGACCTTTCTATGTACCAAATTCCAGACCTGTTTGCTTCTTTTGATCTTAAAGCAAGTCCAAGGGAAAGCAAGTCTCCTTGAATTAAAGTTTAAGAGCCTTTCTATGTACTAAATTCCAGACCTGTTTGTTCCTTTGACCTAACATCAAGTCCTTGAAATCAAGTTGAAGGGCCTTTAAATGTATTAAATGGCAGACCTGTCTTGAGAAGTTACGACTCTGCTCATAGACTTGGGTTTTGAAGTGCCCCCCCCCCCCCCCGTGGCAATACTCCTCCCATCTCACCAGCACAGCATAGCGTTCCGATTAGCAGCACAGAGCATTAAGCCCTCGTCGACAGAGGTTTTGTCCACATTCCACCCCACCCAGGGCCAACATTAGTCCTAATGGAATAAACCCCAGTCGCTGAGTCATTAATCCACTTGTATTGTCCGCAGAGATTGCATAATTAGGGTGGTTGTGGGTTGAGTAGAGGTCCGAGAGATTTTGTAGTCTTCCATTGTGCCATTGGGCAAGCAGGTCCCCCCTACCAGATTACGTTTGTCATCTCATAAAACACAACGTACTGACTACACCCTCTCACGCCCTCTAATGATGATTAACCACCCCAAACCCCCTAACCCCCTGAAATCTCAAAGGAGTTGCAAGTAATCACCCATTCACTTCCGCACCCATATCCCTTTCATTATTATTTCAGTAGCTTATAGAAAAAAAAAAAAAAGCTTTTCCATTTATATGGAAATAAATTGATACAAGAAAAATTTATTTTGCGGCAAATAATTCGTAAATAATGACTTTTTAATAAAAAGTCACTGAAATTAATCTACAACAATCCTAAAGAATAATTATTAAACATCGTGGTTGACAACAGTGCAACTTTTTATAAATTATGTTTGGTCTCTGTACCAGTGCGCTTGGTTTCCCTCTTTATCCCTTATTGTAGAATCTGTAAATGTGTGTTTTTTAATTATTCTATGTTTCTTTATCTTCATTGAACTTTTTTTTTTTATAAATTATGATGTATTTCTTTTTGTAATAGTAAAGAATTCAGTTTGATGCGTTCTTTTGGTTTGAAACATCCGGGTGTTTTACCCTTAGTCGTCAACCCCCCCCCCCCCCCCCCCAATAGGAATAAGGAATAAGAAATAAGGAAATTGTAATATTCCATATTTATATTAATATGTTTCCCCTTATTTCTCCCTACCCACTCCCTGCACGACTCACCCTAAACTCTTTTCTGCACCCCCTTGACCCCTCTTTGTCTTCTCTAGCTCTCTCACCCCTTACTTACAACCCTTATTTATTTCTCACTCTATCTATCTTCATTCTACCCCCATCATTCTTTGCATATCTCCCCTCTTTCTTTCTCTTATTCTTACAGAATCAAATACACTACAAGGTGATATCAAAAGTGACTAATCGAAATAAAGATATATTGTTCAAGTGATATCAAATACATGACTGAAAAGTAATATTCATCATCGCATCGCGTGACCGCCTAAAACATTACTTCTTATATCACATCCCCTTTATTCCATACATTTGTTTATATACCAATAGAATCTATATATAATATCATCGCATCGCGTGACCGCCTAAAACATTACTTCTTATATCACATCCCCTTTATTCCATACATTTGTTTATATACCAATAGAATCTATATATATATATATATATATATATATATATATATATATATATTATATTTAGTTCAATATAGAAAAAGAAACATAAAAAAATCAAAAGAACACACTTACAGTCTCTAATTTTCGGTTTGAACCATCTTCAGGAGAGATAAGAGAGGGAAACCAAGCGCACTGGTACAGAGACGGTTGGAGACCAACAATGTTGCCGCACTCGCGCCCGGTCACAGAAAATAAGGTAGACAGGAATCAATTTATAATTAAACTTTATTTACCTTATTCTCTGTGAATAAGGGCGCGCATGCGGCAACATTACTGTTCTCCAACCGTCTCTGAACCAGTGCGCTTGGTTTCCCTCTCTTATCTCTCCTGAAGACGGTTCAAACCGAAAATTAGAGACTGTAAGTGTGTTTTTTTGATTTTTATATGTTTCTTTTTCTATATTGAACTATAGCTGTCCGTTTTGGATCGTATTTCTTACGATAAAGTATATAAAGTTCGTGAGTTTGTTAGTTTGTTTGTTCACCCATTTTCCGTAGAGATAGAGAGCTGAAATTATTATAATCTTTACTTTTGTTGTGATTTGCTTTGTTGTAGTTATATTACATAATAACAAATCGTATTAGGGGGTCAGGGTAGCCCAGTAGCTTGCGTCCTCGCCTCGGCTTTCTACAATATTATTTAAATATATATTTCTCATTAGGGGGTCAGGGTATCCTATAATATATAATAATGTATATATATATATATTATATATTAGTCTTCTGTGTTGTAGATCTGTTCCTATGCATAATGGAAAAGATGATAGTTGGTAACACTGGAATTTTTTCGAAGACTGACTTTAAGACTAGTTTTTTAGCAACACTGACTTTAAGCAAAAGAAAGGGTTGATTTAATTTTTTTTTTGTGAAATTGGTCATCATCAGGAGCGGGTTAGTTATTTGCATAAGTATAGAGAATAGAAAGGAAAAAGACTGTTGGGAGAGAGAGAGAGGGGGCGGTCCTGCTTTTGTTGGAAGATTGATGAAATTGATTCAGAAATGACTTATTAAATATTAACAGTAGAATACGGAGGTCGCCTTCGATTCCAAGTGCTGTTGGTTTCCCCAAGAGAGGAAATTAGAATAATTGCACGGCTGGTTTGGGAGGCCCAGTGGTAATATCCCCCCCCCCCCCCTCTCATACCACTGTCAGACTCTCCCCTGCACTAGATTGTTTCTTATTCAAAACTGTCTCCTTTTATGGCTCTTAATTGCTTTTATAGTCGCTATAAACTCTTTCTTTTGACGTTTCACCAATACTTGCTTAGATAGTTCTAACATAATCCAATAATACGACTTCAACCATCTGCAACCAATTTCATCTCAACTGACTATTAATTCAAATATAATATAATCTTAATTAATATATTCTCGAAATATAAAACGACTATAGCATTTTCTTTTTGCCTAGTATATATATATATTTTTTCTCTGAAAGCTTATAATTTTTTTTATGTATATACAACTAAACAAACTATGAAAACAGCACTTCACATTATCTGAGAAAAAAAATGTGACTAAAATATATAGAAAAAACTTACAATTTTTTTTTAATATTTTGATATGCATCATCATCTGGAGAAGGTATTAATTAAAACAACCCACCAAAACTGAAAAAAAAAATCTCTTTCAGTATATTTGTCCACCTGTATTTACAGAAAATGTTAGATTTGAAATCCATTGTTTATCGGACAATGTGTGTATTCTTCTTCAGGCATTAACTAAGTTGGGTTTAGTTAATGCCTGAAGAAGAACACTATGTGTTTGAAACGCGTTGTTTATACCATTAAATTTTTATTTGTGGAGACCATTTTATTAACTTTTTACCCTACAAAAATAAAATCATGTTTGTAGTTTAGTGTATTCAGTCTCTGCCCCACTAATGTTCATCTGTATACCAAAACACACCTTTTTAATCTATTCACCATCAAACGCTTTTAACACAACACTTTCAAAGTAATTGAATTTCTTCAAACCTTCTTTTTCTTAGCTCTCTCTCGCTCTCTCTCTCTCTAAAAAGCTGATTTCTTTTCTTTGGTACGCATCTAGTTAAATTTTAACTTGCAGATTGAAGAAAGAAAAAAAGGCAAAGTGAATTATTCAGCAACTCTTAAGAGAATGAGACCATGACGTTTATACTTACAAGACAGCAACAGAGGGACATTGTGGCTTTCATTCCATACAAGAGGTGACATTCTTTTTCTTTTTTGCTTTTTAATTTTTTTTTTTAGACATTAATAATTATTAATTTATATATTTTTGAAAAAAAAATATGGGAATGTAAGAATTGTTTCAATTAAATAAAAGTTGTTAAAATCCACACTCTTTTGTTGTGCGGAGACTTAATCCTTTTCCTAACGTAAGTAAATATCACATTATAACAGATTGCACAGTTAATGAAGGACAATTTTTTTTAATATAAAAGAGAAAATGATTTACTAAAAAATTAAAATTATTTTTTGTTTTTTTTAATTAAGAAATTTGTTTCTAAAATTTTAAAATTTTTTTTTTTTTTGAAAATTGGTTTTTATAACTTAATTTTTTTTTAAAGATGTTTGCAAGGTAGCAATTTAAGTTAAGTTTTTTAAGAACTGTAGCAAGTGCCCAACTTGAATACGAAAATTGGGATTAACCTTACCTTCGTCACCGATTAAATTCCCATTTCTAATGGTGCCAATAATCAATTTAACTAAATTTGTAACCTTCCAAAAATTCAAGTTAATAAACCCAATTTTAATTAAAGGTGGCCAAATAATAATCCTAAACCCTAAATAGAAAATTTGTTTTTTAAAAACGGTTTATTTTTAAAATAAAAAAAAGAAATAAAATAAAAAAAAAAAAACTATTAAGTTAGAAATAAAGAATAAATAAATTTTGCAACCATTTAAAAAAA
>JAPFBL010001368.1:0-17268 GCA_026182355.1 Hermatobates lingyangjiaoensis | reverse complement strand
CGCGCTCCGTTCTTCGACGTGGGGAGATCTCTCTCACTTCGTCCTCTCTACTAGTCTACTCTCCTGATGACGAACAACAGTTCGAAATATGGACTCTGTAAGTTTTCTTTGTATTCTCTTTTCTGTGTCGTGCTTTGTGTAATTTAAAGTTATATATAAATATATATATATATAGCTTGCGCACTCAATACGTTTTCTTTTCTTATATTTATTATTATTATTCTTTTCTTTATTTTCTAACTAACTATACTTTCCCTATTAATTCTTACTCTCTTTAACTCTTTATTTAATATATCTTTTCTAGTTTACTATTAATCTTAATTATTATTAACATTATTATTATTATTAATATTCTCAATCTATTTATTCTCTATTAGTCCAGTTATACCGTTGACCTTTCAACTCTTTTATTCTAACCGCTTGTTTCTTGTTCATTATTGACCTTTGACCTTCTCTTTATATTAACCTGTACTAATCCTTTTAATCTATTTATAGCAATGACTAAGCATGAGTCATCGATTTTAATTTAACATGTCAGTTGGCCAACTGCTTTTCCAGTTGAACCTTGTTAGCAGGAGGTTAGTTCGTAGGATCAAATCTCTCAGTCTTAAGATCGTGAATGCCGAGACTGCGGTTAATTTTAATGATACTTGTTTAAAAGAGGATCTGCTACCTATTTATACCAATATATATATATATATATATACCTCATTAAAGATCTTGCCAACATTAAGTTTAGTATGTTTCCTACATACCTTTTCAAGGTTTCGAATGCTACCTTTCCATCTGTGTGGTATCATATAAATTAACTCACCGATTTTTTTATCTTTAATTGTATTTTTCATATTACATGTCCGACGTTTCGGTCTACGTTGACCATTCTCAAGGATTCTATATACAAGGTTTTTTTAACAATTCTAATAAATACTTATTTACAATGACAATTACATCACTTCTATCAAACATAACTAATAATAAAATATACTTTTAAAAAACACTACCTTAATAAACATGAGTAACAGGTTTGCTACAAAAGTCCCTACATGAACATTTACACAACATTATTTAAATCACTATATAGTTATTTTTCACGAAAAATGTTCATGTAGGGAATTTTGTAGCAAACCTGTTACTCATGTTTATTAAGGTAGTGTTTTTTAAAAGTATATTTCATTATTAGTTATGTTTGATAGAAGTGATGTAATTGTCATTGTAAATAAGTATTTATTAGAATTGTTAAAAAAACCTTGTATATAGAATCCTTGAGAATGGTCAACGTAGACCGAAACGTCGGAAATGTAATATGAAAAATACAATGAAAGATAAAAAAATCGGTGAGTTAATTTATATGGTACCACAGAGATGGAAAGGTAGCATTCGAAACCTTGAAAAGGTATGTAGGAAACATACTAAACTTAATGTTGGCAAGATCTTTAATGAGGTATGTTTAAAAGAAGGTCTGCTCCCAAAGTATACCAATATATATATATATATATATATATATGTGTGTGTATATACTTATCGGCTGAGAATCTCTGATGTAAACAAATGACAAATGCCAATGATTTGCTTTTACTATTTATATTTATTTATTTTTTTTTTAGACTTTGATACCGTATTAATGTCACATTG
This sequence comes from Hermatobates lingyangjiaoensis, assembly GCA_026182355.1. Classification (NCBI taxonomy): domain Eukaryota; kingdom Metazoa; phylum Arthropoda; class Insecta; order Hemiptera; family Hermatobatidae; genus Hermatobates; species Hermatobates lingyangjiaoensis. The sequence goes on along the minus strand of JAPFBL010001368.1, from coordinate 15,636 downwards.
AATAAACGTTAATATGAAAGTTTTAAGGAATAAACTTTGAAGTAGACATAACTTTGAAACCTTTCCAACGTAATTTGTTATTAAAATATTCTAACACAAATATTTTTGCTCTCTGCTTTACAAGCTATTTTATTTGCTTATGTATACCATTACAGACGAAAACTTACATAATACCTAAAAGTGATAACACATAGATTTTTCTAAGTCGTAATTAATGGTAACGATTTAATTCATTGGCAGCTCTTAAACTTTGAGTACAACTCGTTTAAATAATAATAAGAGTTGGGAGGAAGATGAAAAATGTGTGTAAAAAATTTTTGCTTTTAATGTCGCTAAAGAATGTATATATATATATATGATTAAACCACAATAAGAATGGGAAAACAAGACTAAGATCTTTCAACCGTAACAAGCGGTCTTCGTCAGTGTCAAAAACCCAACTCTATATATATATATATATTATATATATATATATATATCGTACAATTCCATGTCACCTATATCAACAAGTATTTAGGTTCGCATAGTTTTGAAAGAAATGTTGTTATAGAGGTACATAACTATAATCCTATAAAGAATATGAAGATACATTTAAGATAGTTCATTTATAATAAGAACATTTAAAAATGTTTTGATCCAAATTTGGAATCGTAGTTGTTTCAATATTAATGTAGCATTAAACAAGTAGAAAAACCTTTCAATATTACTGAGTTAGGCACATGTGAATATATCGGAAATAAATCTATCACATAAGTAGATCAGATCAATAAAAAAATTAAAAATAAAAACAAAAGTCAAATAAAACGTGAGTAATTTTACGAATGCTTCATTTTTTTTTTTTTTTTTTTTTTTTTTAGAAAATTGAACTGAACTTGTAAGTTATAATGCATTTATAAAGATAGATCGTAAGTAAGTGAGACAAGAATTGGAACTTTTAAATCAATTCTTATAACATTAGTTATTAAAGTGTGTCTCAGAATGTTTTTTCGTTTTTAGATGTTAAATAAAAAAAAAAACAAAATATCAATTAAATCTCGTTTTATTTATTGTTAATTTAAAGAGCAATTGAAGTTTATTTATGAAAAACAACCGTTTGCAAATGCATACCATTCATTTGTTCACACTCATTTAACCTGGAGTTAAAATTTTCAATATCTCGATGGAGCATCGCTCCTGGAATAAGAGTTGATTTTTTCAGTGATTTTTTGCTTCAAAACATTCAGGTTAAGTGGCAATGGATTGTAAACTTTGCTTTTTAGGAAAAAAGTTTAACTTTGTTTAAACTTAATTGTTTAAATTGTTAGTTGTGGAATCCGTAATTGTGTGGTATTTACTCATTCTGAGGTAAAATGGATAAACTAACAAAAGTTTCCACACAAATGAAGTTTTATTCAACGCGTTTCGAACACTTTGTGTTCATCATCAGGAAGACACCAAGGATGTGGTACTGACGGGTTGGTCCAGTGGTTGTTTTCACTTGACCAACCCGTCAGTACCACATCCTTTGGTGTCTTCCTGATGATGAACACAAAGTGTTCGAAACGCGTTGAATAAAACTTCATTTGTGTGGAGACTTTTATTGGTTTATCCATTTTACCTCAAAATTAATTAATTGTTTAAGTTTAAACAATCCATTGACACTCAACCTGAATGTTTTAAAGCAAAGAATCACTAAAGAAATGAACTCTATTCCAAGAGCGATGCTCCAGCGAGTTATTGTAACTTTTAGCTCCAGGTTAAATAAGTGTGAACAAATGAATGGTACACATTTGCAAACGGTTGTTTTTCATAAATAAACTTCAATTGCTCTTTAAATTCACATTAAATAAAACGAGATTTAATGGATATTTTGTTTTTTTATTTAACATCTAAAAATGAAAAACATTCTGAGACCGCCTTTACTATAAGTTCTTTCCCTCTTTTTAAAGAGGGCTGATTTATTTTTCCGTTGTACAATTGATTTACTTTATTGGTGTAATAAATTGAAAAATACGAACTCATGGATTGAAAATATACCAAATGTATATTTTAGTTTGTTCTATAAAAGCTACGAGCAAAGTGTGATGGTTAATTTTTTTTGTGAATTTTAAAAATTATTTAATAGGTAACTTAGGTAAACAAAGAATCTGTTCATTAATTACTTGATGTTAATACTAATATATGAGCCGTTTATTTTGAAAGTGGCCTAATTCCATTTTCCAAAAAAATTTAGCTAGCTATTTAAATAATTACATTTTTACGTTATCTTTACCTTTTGCAGCAAATTGTACAAAATTTATTTAAAATTACTAAGTTTTTTTTATAACAAAAATTAGTTGATAAATAAAATGACAATATTTTTAAATTTTGTAAAACGCAAACCCTTAAATATCTCGATTTTAACATAAATGGAATTAGGCCACTTTCAAAATAAGCGGCTCATATGTATTTAAGAAAAAAAGATTTTAATGAAACTCTTTCATTCTTAAATATTCCATTAGCTTTATTTTACCGCGACATTTCTTTTTTTTCTTATTTAAGTAATAAGGGGTCAGGCTAGCTCAGTGGTTACGTGCTCGCCTCAGAAGTGATAGGACCGGGGTTCGATCCCCATCTGGCCCTCGATTTATTCACTTGGGGGGGTGAATAAATCCTTCGTCCATCGTAGAAGGATGTTAAACTGTCAGTCCCGAGCCTGTACGATGTCAGGTACTCGTTAAAGATCCCTACTTCTAAATACATTTGAGTTAGACAAAATTTAGGACTCCCACTGTAGAATCAATGTTCATTGTGTGGTATCACAAAGGGCCAATGCTCGGCCTAAGTGTGTTCCCTTGTGGAACTGCCACTGCAACCTAACCTAACCTAACCTATTTATGAAATACATCAATTTTTCACATTAACTTGATTCACATTCTTATGTCATTATATGGTTTACAAAAATTGAAATTTGTTTTATTATATTTATAAGCACAAACAAAGATTACAAAGGTAGTACTATAGTCTTTACAGAGACTATAAATTTTACAAAGGTAGTACTATAGTCTTTACAGAGACTGTCTTTTTTACAGAGGTAGTACTATAGTCTTTAGAGACTGTCGATGTTACAAAGGTAGTACTATAGTCTTTACAGAGACTGTCGATGTTACAAATGTAGTACTATAGTCTTTACAGAGACTATAAATTTTACAAAGGTAGTACTATAGTCTTTACAGAGACTGTCTTTTTTACAAAGGTAGTACTATAGTCTTTAGAGAGCTGTCAAGATTTATTTACAAAGGTTAAAGGTAACTATAGTCTTTAGAGACTGTCGATGTTACAAAAGTAGTACTATAGTCTTTACAGGGACTGTCGATTTTACAAAGGTAGTACTATAGTCTTTACAGAGACTGTCGATGTTACAAAGGTAGTACTATAGTCTTTACAAAGACAGTCGATTTTACAAAGATAGTACTATAGTCTTTACAGAGACTGTCGATTTTACAAAGGTAGTACTATAGTCTTTACAGAGACTGTCGATTTTACAAAGGTAGTACTACAGTCTTTATAGAGACTGTCGATTTTACGAAGGTAGTACTATAGTCTTTACAGAGACTGTCGATTTTACAAAGGTAGTACTATAGTCTTTACAGAGACTGTCGATTTTACAAAGGTAGTACTATAGTCTTTACAGAGACTGTCGATTTTACAAAGGTAGTACTACAGTCTTTACAGAGACTGTCAATTTTGCAAAATGAAATGCAAGAGTTTTAAGATGGCCTTTTAAGTTTAGTAAGAATTTTAAACTTAACCTCTGTGGTATGAAAAATGTTAGCATTATGACAAATAATACATGGTGACAAGCTCTATCATAATCCCATTCATTCAGTGTTTAATTCGAATCTATTAACATGTGTTATAAGAACAATGAGAAAAGTTTTCCATTAAACTTTATTACATTTTTTAAGAAATATATATATATTTCCAACGAAAAAGTATATATATATATATATATATATATATATATATATATATATATATATATCATGATAAACGAAAAAAGGTCCGGCAGGACAAATAACAATTAAAATAAGCAGTGACACATAAACAGAAACACAACAAAGACTCACTTTTCAATATTTCGACCGCCATTACGGTCGAAATATTGAAAAGTGAGTCTTTGTTGTGTTTCTGTTTATGTGTCACTGCTTATTTTAATTGTTATATATATATATATATATATTCAGGTAACTCACCACAAATAAATGAAGATAGTCGCTCTGAGGCCTTTCGTTTTCACGTCGTCAGAGAGCAAGTGAATACAAATTGTAGGCAGGTTATGAATTTTGATTTAAAGTTGGATTAAGATTGGCATCATTGACAATATATTTCCCTATTACAGTCGAAATATATTGTCAATGATATATTGTCAATGATGCCAATCTTAATCCAACTTTAAATCAAAATTCATAACCTGCCTACAACTTGTATTTACTTGCTCTCTGACGACGTGAAAACGAAAGGCCTTAGAGCGACTATCTTCATTCATTTGTGGTGAGTTACCTGAATATTTATATCACGTGTTATTGTGACAATTTTGTATATATATTATATATATATATATATATTTAAGAATTTCTTACATATTTATGAATTATATTATAAATATAATTGTATATATAACAAGATTCCTCTTGTAAACATGTTTTATTAAAGTAGACGGCAGCTTCCGCATTCACGACCTTTTTGCTGGTGTCTTCTAGTTTCCTAATTAGTTTTCTTTGTAGGCAGTGATTTCATGAAGGAGTTGTCCCAGAGACATCCAAGAAATAATTCCTTAGGTTACTCAATAAAAAGGTCGTGAATGCGGAAGCTGCCGTCTACTTTAATCAAATATGTTTACAAGAGAATCTGCTGCCAATATACAATATATATATATATATATATATATAAACCAATTAAAAAAAATATGTATATATATATACACTTTTTCGATGAAAATACGATTCGAAATGGACAAATACAGTTCAATGTACATAAAGAAACATAGGGAAATTAAAAACACACACTTAAGGTCTCCAACCGTCTCTGTACCAGTGCGCTTGGTTTCCCTCTCTTATCTCTACTGAAGACGGTTCAACCGAAAATTAGAGACTGTAAGTGTGTGTTTTTAATTTCTATATGTTTCTTTATGTACATTGAACTATATATATATATATATAACAGATTCAATAATATATCGACCATTTGATAGAATAGGTGTGTTTTTATATATATATAATATATATATATATATATATATATATATATATATATACAATTAAAAGAAACGGTCCAGCGGACTTTTTTAAAATAAAATAAATTCAAAACGAAGGAAACACACAGAAAGACACAGACATAACTCACATCGATATTTCGACCAGTTATGTCTGTGTCTTTCTGTGTGTTTCCTTCGTTTTGAATTTATATATATATATATATATATATATATATATATATATATATATATATATATATATATATATATATATATATATAAGATATATATTAGAGCTTATTCTCCTCCATATCTGGGTCATCTATTATATGGAGATTATTTATTTTGTAACAAATATTCCTTTGTTTAATATCCATATATTGTTTTAGTGTACAAAATATCTAAATCTATATTTATTAAAAAAAAAAAAAGTTTGCGAGAGAGAAGCACGTGCCTAACCCGACCCGAACGTAATAATCGACCATTTTGGAGGGGTCAAACCCGACCCGACCCGACCCGAACGTATTAATTGGCATTTTGGGTCCTACCCGACCTGAACTGAACGTAATAATTGACATTTCAGGCCCCACCGCGCTCGGGCTTAGTATCTTGTCTTTAATGTCAGTTACTCGTTAAGTATCCCTACTCTAGTAATACAGTTTATAGAGGGAGTACGAGTAGTACTTCCAACGTAGAATCAATGGGAAATGCAATATTCCTTCCTGGAGTCAGGATTGGAAGGCAACATTCCTTTACTATTTCGTATTTGTAGAAATTTTACTAATACAAATAAATATAATTTGAAATAAATACGTGAAAATGTTATGTAGAGGATTTCAAAAAGTACGCCTCGACACAAAGGAAAGTTTAATATGAAAACTAACAACGCGTTTCAAACACTTAGTATTCTAATTCAGGTTTACATCCCTAGAGTGTAGACGTAGAAGTGTTAGTTTTGATATTAAACTTTTTTTTGTGTCGAGAAGTAATTTTTTAATTCATTGTAGGATAAAAAGCTAATGAAATGGTCTCTACATATAAAATATTTAATAATTCTGAGGTGAAATGGATAAACAACTAAAAGTCTCGACACAAATGAAGTTTTATTCAACAGCAACAACGTGTTTCGAACACTTTGTGTTTATCATTAGTAAGACACTTAGGATGTGGTGCTGAAGGGTTGGGTCCAGTGAAAAAAACCCTAGGTTCTTCCAAAAGAAAGCAAATATCCTGTTGTAAGAATTGCTCAAGTCAACCCCATTTGTATATCATCCCATGCTTCCAAGACTATCTTACACTAAAGCAGAGTTTTTCAAACTTTTTTCAACCTGGAACTCTTTTTGGTTCCAGTAACTTTCCCGTGAACCTTCAGGTTCTTATGATTTTATACAATCATAATATAAATATTTTCATATGCCTCTTTTAAATAGTATTTATTCCTAAAAACAATTAAAGAAGTAATATTATTTTAATGTTTATTTTTAGAATAGAAATTCAAGACTAAAAGATTTTAATTTTTATATTTTCCTTTCAGATTTCCTTCAGATTATTTCATAATTTGTAATTTCCCTTCTTAAGCTTATTTCATCAATTAGTAGATTGACACAAGACAATTGCTAAAACATCAGATTTAATTAAAAGATAGTATAAATTATAAATCATAACAAACTGTCCAACAGATAGAAATAATCTATTTAATTAAACATCAGAATTGAAATCTGTGTCAAGATGTCACCTGTACAGTAGTACCAACTTCATGGATAAAACAAAACCAATGAATACGGCATTGTGTTTTACATACATAAAACATGAAACAGAATTTTAGCAACTTTAACATTAACATTGATTTAGTTTCTCGACTACTGATATTTCAAATTCACATAAGGGGTTATTGAAGATTTTGGTCATAAAACATACAACTCCTGATCATCAGCCGACGTTTTGTAATTTGCTGTGTTTATTACTGTCTGTTGTGGTTTTTGCTGTTCTGAATAATTAATAATACGCAATTAGGTTTAAACGACAAATGTCTGTTTTTTAAATAATAATAATAATCATAATAACACTAGGTATTTTACGATACTTTTGTGGTTCTCTGGGTACTATAATTGTTGTTTGTGTCGTTTGTTTTCTGTTGGATGGTGTCCGATGATGTATTTATCTTGCTTTACTTATGTCGTTTAATAAATTGTTTTTTAGCCTTGAAAATGCCAAAGAACCTTTGGTGAAACGTCGGCTAATGATCAGGAGTTGTATGTTTTATGACCAAAATCCTCAATAACCCCTTATTACTTTACTATAAGTAAAGTATAGTGATCGTGAAAAAATTCGATCTCGAGATTTTGACGGAATTACATGTTTTGAGGTCCCAGAAGTCGTTTTATGACGTTTTTACGATGATGTCTGTGTGTGTGTGGGTGGGTGGGTGGGTGCGTGGGTGGGTGCGTGTGTTAGCATTGCTTGTTACCACGCTACGGTCCAGAATCTTTGATGGATCAAGTTGATATTTTACACAAAAATGGGCCTCATAAAGACGAAGATCCCTATTGTTTGGGAAGAATTATGCATCATGGGAAAGTCACTTCTTTTGCCAAAAACAGTTTTTTTTAAAACATTTATTTCTCCTAAACTGATAACCCTAGAGTTTTGAAATTTTGACATTATCTTTGAGGTTTCAAATGCAACAAACGAAAAATATATTCAGAATTTTAAAACAACAGGAAATATTTTTTTTTCAATAAATTGTAAAAATTTTGACTTATAATTCAATCTCAAACCTTGTGAGAGCGATACAAGCCATACTGTTTGACGGACAATAATGAAACTATGACTATAAATAGAATATTATGTGTAGAATAAGTTGAGATATTGTTTTTCAAAATTACATTCACTAATGGGGCGTTACAGTACGATAACTGTTTTCAGAAAATGTTTTTTTGACGATAAACGGCTGATTAAAAAATAATGAAAATTTGACCAAAAATGGAACAAAAAATTAGCAATTCATAAAAAAAAAATCATGAAGTTTTAATTACGGGCAAGAGCAATAACGATATAAAAACTCTTTGTTTACCCTAGACTAAGAGATCACCTGCTATACTTGTCGAATTTTTTGTATTTTTTTACATTGTTTACATTGACTTAGAAATTTTTTGAGCGAATCCACTGAGATAAAATTGATTTTTTAAAGGAACAGTTTAAATTGTTTATTGAATTATATGAGATGTAAGAGGAATAATATTGTGCAGGAAAATGATAACACTCACTCAGAAAAAATTCGTATATATGTTATTTGACAAAGTGGAAGGAAAATGATCTTATTAAATACTAAGAAGCTTATTATTATTATTATTTTAAAGATTCAAATTCCCAGTATGATAATTCTATAAAAGACCAAAAATGTAAATGATAATTCATAATCTGAATCTTTCGTTTAGAGAATAATAAATGTAATTATCGTACATCTGTAATTAACAAATCACCTTAAAACAACATTTTCCTCGCAGTTAAAGATTTTTTTCAGAGAAAAAAAGGGTATTTTCCTGTTTTAAATTTAAAAATTTTACTTTAATATTCAATGTAGAAGGATGTCAAGTAAACGATGTAAGAAATCTATTGGCTGTTTGAATGAAAGCCATTCGTAGGAGAATAAATCGTTTCAAGAAATGTTCACTTTGGTTTTTCAAAAATGTTATTACTGCTGTAGTTATACTAATGCAATTATTTGCAAATAATAAATTATTTGTGATGTACAAAAATAAGCTTATAAAATGATATGTCCTTCAATCACTATCTGTACTACCTCAGGAATGATAGGCTAATAATTATATCCCATTTAGATGTTTACGTTATGCTTAAACGAGACGTTATGTTTTATATACTCAAGAAATTTGACATTAAGTTACTTATAGTAAAGTAGAGTGTAGGCCACTCCAGATTTTGTGAATTTAACATTAAATTTATTTTGTAATCATTTTTGGTTTTATAGTTGAAAGTTTGATTCTCAAGTCAGCCAGAGCATTAAGTCTACTTTGGTATTTAGTTTTTATGGCATAAAAGGAAAAACCGGTTTTACATAATTAGGTAGTGGGAATTGGCAGGTGAGTGAAGTGCTATTTTTTCAATAGAAGGACATTCGGGTATCAGATAGTTCCAAAAACTGACTAGTGATTCATCCTAAATATGAATAAAATTTTGACCACTTCTACTTATGTGTATAAGTATTATTCGGTTTCATGATTCACAAGAAACACAACACCCACTAAAGAAAAAAAAAATTAGAATTTGTTTTCTCTAAATGTTTTTCGCAGAACCCGAGACAATCAGTGAAGGAACCTCTGGGTTTCGCGGAACCCACTTTGGGACTGTTTGCAATACATATCAGTTCTGGGTATTGAACGAAAAAGTAATCCAGGGATGGTTGGACTGTTTACGATTTCTTTTCATCGTAAATGATGCGTTAGCACTGTATTATATCATTCATTTGGTTTGCAACGTTCGTACAGCGTTTAATATTTCAGTCTTATTGCTGGAAGCACTGGTCGTATCGATATGAGAAAACTCTCAATACAAAATATAATTTACGGCGTTTTGCCGTATTTATAAAATTCGACGTATATATTGGTCCGTTCGTATCTCGGAAAGTTCGTAAATCGAATGTTTCGTTAGTAGGGAAGCCTCTGCATTTGATATACTAAGCCTAAAGGTTAGAGAGCTGCACGTTGTATTAACACATCTGGTGTAAGACTTGAAATAACAGTTTCCCCCACCCCATACTCTAATCGTTAGCCGTGACCAATCACGGAGCAGTAATTGAAGCCCAGCTGAACCAATTACTTGGCTATTTGACACCGCGTCATCCTTCGTAATGAACCACTTTATGATAAGTCATTTAATGTTATTCCAAATACTATCTGTTTCATCAACTAAACTACTACCTATTCCAAAAATATACGGCTAAAATAAGAAATAGTGTATTTTCAAATAAAAAATACATTTCCTGAGTTTGTTTGTTTGTTTGTTTGTTCACCCATTTTCGATGGAGATAGAGTCCTGAAATTAAATATATATTATTTATTAACTGATTAACGTTAAATAAACAAAAATTATCACTATATTCCCAAAATTGGAGCCAAGGTAGCAAGTGTTCTGCGTGCTCGTCGATGACAGTATTATGTATAAATTGAACAAAAAAAATTTTTTTTTAATTTAATATTTGCATAATATGAACAATGGTAATAAACTAAAGGCATAGAGCCAGGGTAGCCCACTGGCTTGCATGCTCATCTTTCATAGTTCATGTTTTTTTTTTAAAGTTATCCATAAAAATTATTATTTATGCATTTTATGAATTAAACAATCACAATAAACAAATATATATTAGATACAATGCTCGAAGGCCTTTCGTTACATCATCAGAGAACTAAATGAACTAAACAAAAATATAATGATCCTTATAAAAAAAATATAATCATTATATATTTTTTTAGTACTTTTAGCTCTCTGATGATGTAACGAAAGGCCTTCGAGCATTGTATCTAATATATATATGTCTCTTGTGGTTGTTTAATTCATATTTCATATCAAGAGTTATTGTTGATTATTAATTTTTTACGTATTTTATCTATATATATATATATATAAAGTTCGTGCGTTTGTTTGCTTGTCTGTTTTTTGTTCACCCATTTTCCGAGGAGATAGAGACCTAAAATTATTATAATCTTTACGTAAGTTGTGTTTGTCTTTGTTGTAGTTGTATTACATAATAACAAATCGTATTAGGGGGTTAGGGTAGCCCAGTGGCTTGCGTACTCGCGTCGACTTTCTACAATATTATTTAACTGGACTACCTACGACCTTTGTGTCACCCAGAAATTATAACAATAGTTATTGAAATTAATTCACTAAACATGATTGACAGGGATAATTTGAATGGTTGTTTCTTGTTATTTAGGCACGAAAACAGATTCTTATATGACCCAAGCTTTTGATATAGTATTATTAACATGATATATACACATGAAATATATTTAGCAAAATAAAAATCATTTAAAAGTAACAAAAAATCATTTATTTTATCAAATAACTAATAAAACATATCATATAATAATATTTATTTATGTAATGATTCAAATTATATAGACAATAAAATATATTTAAAACAAAGAAAACTTGTAAATCGAAATATTAAATATATCTGTCTAACATCTAAAACATTAACGAAAGGAATGTGTCTTTAGTACACTGAATATTACTTTACAATATTCGTGATGTATCTGACAGTTCTGTTCAAGTTTGTTTCTAAAATTATTCATTTTTAACCTCTAATGTCGTAGTTTATTATATATTTGTTACATTTATTTATAATACATTTGCAGGGCAGTCATCAGCGAGCACGCAAGCATCTGGGCCACTCTTGCTCCATGCTTTTATTTTATTACCAGTGTTTATATTACGCGAATTTTAAATTAATTTTTTTTTTTTGTTGCATTTATAAATAGTACATTTTCACTACTGTCATGGATGAGCATGCAAGCTAGTTGCTATCCTGCATCCATGCCTTTCATTCATTACCAGTGTCTATATTCATTTAAATATTAAAATCAAAAAATTTTTTTACATTTATTTTTAATATATTTGTCCTACTGTCATCAGCGAGTACACAAGACACTTTGCTACCCTGGCTCCAATTTTGGGAAACTAGTGATAATTTTCTGTTAGTTAACATTATTTAGGTAGGTTAGGTTAGGTTGCAGTGGTAGTCCCTCAAGGGAACACACTTAGGCCGAGCATTGGCCCTTTGTGATACCACACAATGAAGAATGATTCTACAGTGGGAGTCCTAAATTTTGCCTAACTCAAGTGTATTTAGAGTAGGGATCTTTAACGAGTAGCTAACATCGTACAGGCTCGGGACATCCCCGAGGGACGACGTACTCAGATTTATTCAACTCCCGCATGAATAAATCGAGGGCCAGGTGGGGAATTATATAGAAATTAATACTATATGTTTAATTTCAGGTCTCTTATCTCCACGGGAAATGAGTGAAAAAACAAACAAACGCACAAACAAATTCACAAACTTTTGTGATTGACATTGTTGTCGTTGTATTAAATAATAACAAATCGATTTAGAGGGTCAGGGTAGCTCAGAAGCTTGCATACACGCCTCGACATTCTACAATATTCTTTAATAATATTATAATTTTTACTTTTGTTGTGATTGGCTTTGTTGTAGTTGTATTACATAATAACAAATCGTATTACGGACTGAAGGTAGCCCAGTGGATTGCATACTCGCCTCGACATTCTACAATATTATTTAATAATATTATATTTTTTACTTTTGTTGTTTTGGCTTTGTTGTAGTTGTATTACATAATAGCTAATCGTATTAGTGGGTCAGGGTAGCTCAGAAGCTTGCATACACGCCTCGACATTCTACAATATTCTTTAATAATATTATAATTTTTACTTTTGTTGTGATTGGCTTTGTTGTAGTTGTATTACATAATAACAAATGGTATTACGGACTGAAGGTAGCCCAGTGGATTGCATACTCGCCTCGACATTCTACAATATTATTTAATAATATTATATTTTTTACTTTTGTTGTTTTGGCTTTGTTGTAGTTGTATTACATAATAGCTAATCGTATTAGGGGGTCAGGGTAGCTCAGTGGCTTGCATACTCGCCTCGACATTCTACAATATTATTTAATAACATTATAATTTTTACTTTTGTTGTGATTGGCTTTGTTGTAGTTGTATTACATAATAACTAATCGTATTAGGGACTGAGGGTAGCCCAGTGGCTTGCATACTCGCCTCGACATTCTACAATATTATTTAATAATATTATAATCTTTACTTTTGTTGTGATTGGCTTTGTTGTAGTTGTATTACATAATAACTAATCGTATTAGGGAGTCAGGGTAGCCCAGTGGCTTGCATACTCGCCTCGACATTCTACGATATTATTTAATAATATTATAATCTTTACTGTTGTTGTAATTGGCTTTGTTGTAGTTGTATTACATAATAGCTAATCGTATTGGTGGGTCAGGGTAGCTCAGTGGCTTGCATACTCGCCTCAACATTCTACAATATTATTTAATAATATTATAATTTTTACTTTTGTTGTGATTGGCTTTGTTGTAGTTGTATTACATAATAACTAATCGTATTGGTGGGTCAGGGTAGCTCAGTGGCTTGCATACTCGCCTCCATTCTACAATATTATTTAATAATATTATAATTTTTACTTTTGTTGTGATTGGCTTTGTTGTAGTTGTATTACATAATAACTAATCGTATTAGGGACTGAGGGTAGCCCAGTGGCTTGCATACTCGCCTCGACATTCTACAATATTATTTAATAATATTATAATTTTTACTTTTGTTGTGATTGGCTTTGTTGTAGTTGTATTACATAATAACTAATCGTATTAGGGAGTCAGGGTAGCCCAGTGGCTTGCATACTCGCCTCGACATTCTACAATATTATTTAATAATATTATAATTTTTAATTTTGTTGTGATTGGCTTTGTTGTAGTTGTATTACATAATAGCTAATCGTATTAGTGGGTCAGGGTAGCTCAGTGGCTTGCATACTCGCCTCGACATTCTACGATATTATTTGTTAATATTATAATCTTTACTGTTGTTGTAATTGGCTTTGTTGTAGTTGTATTACATAGTAGCTAATCGTATTGGTGGGTCAGGGTAGCTCAGTGGCTTGCATACTCGCCTCAACATTCTACAATATTATTTAATAATATTATAATTTTTACTTTTGTTGTGATTGGCTTTGTTGTAGTTGTATTAGATAATAGCTAATCGTATTAGTGGGTCAGGGTAGCTCAGTGGCTTGCATAATCGCCTCCATTCTACAATATTATTTAATAATATTATAATTTTTAATTTTGTTGTGATTGGCTTTGTTGTAGTTGTATTACATAATAGCTAATCGTATTAGTGGGTCAGGGTAGCTCAGTGGCTTGCATACTCGCCTCGACATTCTACAATATTATTTAATAATATTATAATCTTTACTTTTGTTGTGATTGGCTTTGTTGTAGTTGTATTACATAGTAGCTAATCGTATTGGTGGGTCAGGGTAGCTCAGTGGCTTGCATACTCGCCTCAACATTCTACAATATTATTTAATAATATTATAATTTTTACTTTTGTTGTGATTGGCTTTGTTGTAGTTGTATTAGATAATAGCTAATCGTATTAGTGGGTCAGGGTAGCTCAGTGGCTTGCATAATCGCCTCCATTCTACAATATTATTTAATAATATTATAATTTTTACTTTTGTTGTGATTGGCTTTGTTGTAGTTGTATTACATAATAGCTAATCGTATTAGGGACTGAGGGTAGCTCAGTGGCTTGCATTCTCGCCTCGATATTCTACAATATTATTTAATAATATTATAATTTTTACTTTTGTTGTGATTGGCTTTGTTGTAGTTTTATTACATAATAGCTAATCGTATTAGTGGGTCAGGGTAGCTCAGTGGCTTGCGTACTCGCCTCGACATTCTACAATATTATTTAATAACATTATAATTTTTACTTTTGTTGTGATTGGCTTTGTTATAGTTGTATTACGTAATAGCTAATTGTATTAGTGGGTCAGGGTAGCTCAGTGGCTTGCGTACTCGCCTCGTCATTCTACAATATTATTTAATGACATTATAATCTTTACTTTTGTTGTGATTGGCTTTGTTGTAGTTGTATTACATAATAACTAATCGTATTAGGTGGTCAGGGTAACCCAATCGCTTGCGTACTCTCCTCGACTTTATACAATATTTTAATAATATTATCATCATTACATTTGTTGTGATTGTTTGGAGAGAGAAAGAAAGGTATATATATATATATATATATATATATATATATCCAGAGAGATACAGAACTGTATAAAGTATATAGTTATAAGACTTTCTTAGAACGGAGGGAAAGAAGCAGTAGAAAAAAAAACCTCGGTAGAGTAAATAAATATACTTAATTAATATTAGTAATATTTTTTAATACAGCAGAGGACAATCAAAAATAGATAAAAACGACTTTGCAGAGATAGTCAGAGTGACTTCACTCCCATTCAGATGTCATCTATAATAGTTAATAGTTATGCCTTATAATTGTAAACACTTTAGGAATTACCTTCTTATCAAGCCCTTAAAAAGTTAGTATTGTATACAATATATACGTGTCCATTTAGGATTTTGTTTTTTAAAATAGTATTTCTTTATGATTTCATCTGTAATTTCATAATTAGTAAAACTTAGATATTGTGTTGATGCAGCAGTTAGATATATATGATATAATGTATGGAATAAATATTTCTAATATATAGACACATTACATCGTACATAGATATATAATATATTTATATATATATATATAATAATA
>JAPFBL010001367.1:0-19786 GCA_026182355.1 Hermatobates lingyangjiaoensis | reverse complement strand
TCTTCCCAATTAATTAAGTGATTTTTGTCTCTAAATTGTAGGAACAAGGCACTTTTATCATCTTGTCTTCTGATAGAATACTGATGTTGCTTTATCCTAAAGGATAGAATAAGGATAGAATAAAAGCGGTTTATTCTAACCGATTGTTTCTTGTTCATTATTGACCTTTGACCTTCTCTATATATTAACCTGTACTATCCTTTTAATCTATTTAGAGCAATGACTAAGCATGAGTCATCGATTTTAATTTAACATGTCACTTGGCCAACTCCTTTTCCAGTTGAACCCTGTTAGCAGGAGGTTAGTTCGTAGGATCGAATCTCTCAGACTTAAGATCGTGAATGCCGAGATCGTGAATGAACTATACTATATATACTATATACTATATAGTATATAGTATATATATATATTCTATGTTTTGTTATTGAGGGCTAGGTCAAATAAAAGAAAATAAACTCCTTCCTAGGCCGACGTTTCGATGTATTTGTACATCATCTTCAGGGCTGAAATTAGAGTAAGAACTAATAATACATTTACCAAAACAAACTACAACTGACATAGAGAACTAACACAAATTTTTTTAAGACCATATTTTAAGAAACGTCGGCCTAGGAAGGAGTTTATTTTCTTTTATTTGACCTAGCCCTCAATAACAAAACATAGAATAGAATAGAAGAGGTCAATAACAATTTTTGAGTTTATATATATATATATTATATATATATACATATATAGTAGCAGTATTATAATTATTATTATTAGTATTAATGATTAAGATATATGTAGTCCTAAGTAGCTATAAGCTGTCAAATATTTTGCAAAGGGGGAAAAAGCCAGGTGGAGGAGACTTAGTCTCGGCTGTACGGCTACCCCCGTAATGTAACATTTGGGCGGTTAGCCCTTAATAAACGATTTTTCCATTCCATTCCATATATATATATATATATATATATATAATAGACTTTGTGTCACTAGACCGTGACCCTTTGTGTCACTCAGAAATTATAAAAATACGTATTGAAATTAATTCACTAAACATGATTGACAGGGATATTTTAATTGTTGTTTCTTGTTATTAAGGCAACGGAAACAAATTCTTATATGACCCAAGCTTTTGATATAGTATTCTTAACATGATTCGACATATATACACAGTAAGTATATTAAGCAAACTAAAAATCATTTAAAAGTAAAAAAACATGTTATTTACTTTATTACATAAGTAAATAAAACATTAAATCAAGTTATATACACAATCAAATATGTTTAAAACAATCAAAACTTGTAAATTGAGATATTAAATTTATTTGCAACATAAAATAACATTAATGAAAGGAATGTGTCTTTATAATATTAACTTAGAACATTCGTATTTTATCTGACAGTTGTGTTCAAGTTTCTTTCTAAAATTATTAATTTTTAACCTCTAATGTAATAGTTTATTATATATTTGTTACATTTATTTATAATACATTTGCACTACTGTCATCGGCGAGAACGCAAGCGACTGGCTACTCTGGCTCCAATTTTGAGAATATAGTGATTATTTTCTTTTATTTAACATTATTCAGACAATAAATAATATATATTTAATTTCACGTCTCTATCTTTACGGGAAATAGGTGGACAAACAAACAAACTCACGAACTTTATATATTGAGATATATTACGTTTATCTGTATGATGTATTGTACATTACTATAATTGCAAGTTACAATATAAGATGGTTACAGTGAAATGGGACGCCCCAGTAACTACAGGTCTGATTGTGTCACCCAGTTTGTAAGTTGTTAGTTTTGCAACAAAAAGGAAATGATTTTGTGTTTGTGCTGCTGGCTTAATTTTGATTAGTTAGATCAGAGACTGGTATAAAGTCGAAGATGAAGTCAATTAGAGAGAGAATGAGCTTGCGTAATGATTGTGTGGGTGGCAGGGGGTGGGGGTGTAGGAGTCGTTGGTTATAACAACTGCAAAGAGTGTGTGCGCAATGCTCATTGGTTTTGTCTAGATCACTAATCCAAAATCCTAGGTCACGCAACCTCGTCATTAGTACATGCATATTATTAATAACACTGAGGTTAGTTAGTCTCTATTTATAAAGTTCGTCAGTTTGTTTGTTAGTTTGTTTGTTTTGCTTCTTTGTTTGCTTGCTTGCTTGTTTGTTCGTTTGTTTGTCTGTTGTTTTGTTTTTGTTTGATTTCTTGTTTGTCTGTTTGTTTGTGTCTTTGTTTGTTTCTTGTTTTGTTTCTTTGTTAGTTTTTTGGGTGGTTGTCCTAGTTTGTTTGTTGATTGTTGGTTGTTCTCTTTTGTTTGTTTGTTTGATGTTTTGCTTAGTTTAGTTTGTTTGTTTGGGTTTGTTTGTTTTTGTGTGTTGCTCCCTTTTGTTTGTTTGTTTGTTTGATGTTTTGATTTGTTTAGTTTCTTTGTTGGTCGGCTGTTTGTTCTGTTATGTTTTGTTTTGTTTGTTTGTTAGATGGTTAGTTGTTCTGTTTTGTTTGTTTGTTTTTTTTCTTTCTTTCCTTCTTTGTTTGGGTTTGTTTGTTTGTTGGTTTATTTATTTGTTTGTTTGGTTTGTTTATTTATTTGTTTATCAAACATTGGCAACGAGAGTTTGATTTTTTATCCTGGAAAATTGACCGAACCCCGGTTAGAGAACACACATATATTATATATATATATATATATATATATATCAATGATCAAACCACAATAAGAAATGGAAAAACAAGACTAAGATCTTTCAACCGTAACAAGCGGTCTTCGTCAGAGTCAAAAACCCAAATCTTTATATATATATATATGTAACAAAAAAAAATTTTTTTAATTGAATATTTGCGTAATATAAACATTGGTAATAAAGGCATGGAGCCAAGGTAGCCCACTCGCTTGCGTGCTCGTCGATGACAGGAGCATAAATATATTAAAAAAAATGTAACAAAAGAAATTTGGGAAGTGGTAGTCATAGCAATGTACGAGTGTTTTTGAGTTCCACAGTTCCTATTAGTACATGTATACTCGTACACTAGATTTGTTTCCTTTAAAGGTAAGCATTTGTCTTGGTTATTATTTTTAATAAACAGGCTACTCATAAGTAGGCTTTTATAGTAAGTGACTAGTGTTAATTTTTCATTCTCGCTTTTCCAACTGACATTATTTCTTATAATGTCTTTTAATATTCTCTCATCAAGCTTGTGCTGTTCTGAATACTGGTTTATATAAACCAGATATGTCACCTTAGATCTTATTCACGTCTTGATGATGAATGTTGATCATTCGAAACATGTCAACTATAGGAGATGTACTTTATTGTGTAGACGAAATAACGAGAGTGTTATTTACAAAAATTGAGGAACATGTTAAGAAATAGGTATCAGCTGAATTCGGTGTCAATTTCAATAATATATATATTATATATATAATATATATAATTTTATAGCATTATATAATAATATATATATATATATATATATATATATATATATATATATGATTAAACCACAATAAGAATGGGTTTTGTGGTTTAATTCTTATTGTGGTTTAATCATTGATTGTTGTTTCACGTGTTTATGTGAAATCTTTATATATATATATATATATATATATATATATATATATATATATTATTTAATGTAATTTTTTTTTTTTTTTTTTTTTGAGGTTTGAGGGCGAATGATTTTAAACTAGTCCTTTTGCCGACGTTTCGACATATATTTATGTCATCTTCAATAATTCTAAACCAATAGAATAATTACAACAATATCCTTATGTCAATGTATAACAAAAAATCCATAGTCGTATAATAACTGATTTATCATTAAATTCCTCTTTGTTACTGTACATATTAAAATGTAATAAATTACCAAATATTAGTAATAGTAGTGCTAATTGTAAAACAATCATGTTGTAGCCCTGAAGATGACATAAATATATGTCGAAACGTCGGCAAAAGGACTAGTTTAAAATCATTCGACCTCAAACCTCAAAAAAAAAAAATTACATCATATAAAGATTGGGTCAAGAAAACAAATCATGATGTATATATACATATATATATTGGTATAAATAGGCAGCAGATCCTCTTTTAAACAGGTGTCATTAAAATTAACCGCAGTCTCGGCATTCACAATCTTAAGACTGAGAGATTCGATCCTACGAACTAACCTCCTGCTAACAGGGTTCAACTGGAAAAGGAATTGGCCAAGTGACATGATAAATTAAAATCGATGACTCATGCTTAGTCATTGCTATAAATAGATTAAAAGGATTAGTACAGGTTAATATAAAGAGAAGGTCAAAGGTCAATAATGAACAAGAAAAAGCGGTTAGAATAAGAGTTTTATTCTAACCGCTTTTTCTTGTTCATTATTGACCTTTGACCTTCTCTTTATATTAACCTGTACTAATCCTTTTAATCTATTAATAGCGATGACTAAGCATGAGTCATCGATTTTAATTGAACATGTCACTTGGCCAACTCCTTTTCCAGTTGAACCCTGTTAGCAGGAGGTTAGTTCGTAGGATCGAATCTCTCAGTCTTAAGATCGTGAACGCCGAGACTGCGGTTAATTTTAATGATATATATATACGTTTCAAAGTAAATCACAAACACAGAACAAAGGAACAGACACACTTACTGTCTCTAATTTTCGGTTGAACCATCATCAGGAGAGTTGAGATATTGCAACTCACCTGATGACAGTTCAACCGAAAATTAGAGACAGTAAGTGTGTCTCTTCCTTTCTTCTGTGTTTAAGATTTATCGTGAAACGTTTGTTGTCCTTTTGGATCGTTTTCCTGTTTACAATATATATATATATATATATATATATATATTATATTTATATATATTTATATATATATATTCATTTACTTAATTAAACGAAACACGATCCAAACTGGGCACAATACGAGTTCAAAATTCAAGAAGAGTAACACACAAAGTAAGGAAACACAGACTCAAATTTTCGGGTAATCCGTCTCCCTTTCTCTTTTCTCGTGAAGACGGATTATCCGAAAATTTGAGTCTGTAAGTGTGTTTCCTTACTCTGTGTGTTACTCTTCTTGAATTTTGAACTCGTGTATATATATATATATATATATATATATATATATATATATATATATATAGTTCAATATAGACAAAGGAGCATGTTTCAACTATACAACGAAAATATATATATATATATATATATTCGATGAAAATACTGTCCGAAACGGACAAATATACATATAAAAATATAGAAAAATTAAAAGCATACACTTACAGTCTCTAATGTCCGGTTTGAACCGTCATGAGGAGAGATAAGAGAGGGAAACCAAGCACACTGGTTCAGAGACGATTGGAGACCAACAATGTTGCAGCATTGCCACCTGGTCACAGAAAATAAGATAAACAAGAATCAATTTATAAATATTTTAAAAATTAACTATAACATAGGGAATAGAAAAAAATAATAAATAAAAGAAAAAAACAAAGATAATTATACATAAATAAAAGTTAAAAGGACTAAGCTTTAATAAAAATATAATAAAATAAAATCAAAAATAATAACAATACAAATATTATATTAAATATATAAAATAATTTAATAATAAAGGTGTATTAGATTTAATACAAAATTAAATAATTAAAGAATAGTTCTTGCAACACCAGTGAGAATGGCACCCAAATCTTGACGAATATTTGACACTTGCCAACCTAAGCCGACTAATCATCAGACAATTCCCATTATAAATTTGTATCTAATGCTCACCGAACTTCATCATCAGAAAAAATAGGTTGACATCCAAATGTTGACGAATATTTGACAGTTTTCAACCTATACCGACTAATCATCAGACATTTCCCATTTTGAATATCTATCTATTTAATGCTCTCCAAACTTCATCATCGGAAAAAATAGAATGACAGCCAAATCTTGACGGAAATTTTGACACCTGCCAACCTATACCGACTAATCATCAGACACATTCCATTAAAAATATTTATAATGGTCACGAAATATTATAGGAAAAATTAGAATGGCACCCAAATCTTGACGAATATTTGACACTTGCCAACCTAAGCCGACTAATCATCAGACAATTCCCATTTTAAATTTGTATCTAATGCTCACCGAACTTCATCATCAGGAAAAATAGGTTGACATCCAAATGTTGACGAATATTTGACAGTTTTCAACCTATACCGACTAATCATCAGACATTTCCCATTATAAATATATATTTAATGCTCTCCAAACTTCATCATCAGAAAAAATAGAATGACAGCCAAATCTTGACGGAAATTTTGACACCTGCCTACCTATACCGACTAATCATCAGACACATTCCATTAAAAATATTTATAATGATCACGAAATTTCATCATCAGAAAAAATAAGATGGCACCCAAATCTTGACGAATATTTGACAGTTGCCAACCTATACCTACTAATCATCAGACATTCCCCCTTATAAATATCTATTTAATGCTCTCCAAACTTCATCATCAGAAAAAATAGAATGACAGCCAAATCTTGACGGAAATTTTGACACCTGCCTACCTATACCGACTAATCATCAGACACATTCCATTAAAAATATTTATAATGGTCACGAAATTTCATCATCAGAAAAAATAAGATGGCGCCCAAATCTTGACGAATATTTGACAGTTGCCAACCTATACCGACTAATCATCAGACACTTTCCAATAAAAATAACTATAATGGTCTCAAAACTTCATCATCAGAAAAAATAGAATGGCACCCAAATCTTGATGAATCTTTGACACTAGCCAACATATATCGACTAATCATCAGACACTCTCCATTATAAATTTGTATCTATTGCTCACCGAACTTCATCATCAGGAAAAATAGGTTGACATCCAAATGTTGACGAATATTTGACACCTGCCAAACTATACCGACTAATCATCAGACACATTCAATAAAAAATGTTTATAATGGTCACGAAATTTCATCATCAGAAAAAGTAGGTTGACATCCAAATGTTGACGAATATTTGACACTTGCCAACCTATACCGACTAATCATCAGACATATTCCATTAAAAATATTTATAATGGTTACGAAATTTCATCATGAGAAAAAATAGAATGGCACCCAAATCTTGACGGAATATTGACACTAGGCAACCTATACCGACTAATCATCAGACACTTTCTATCAAAAATATTTATAATGGTCACGAAATTTCATCATGAGAAAAAATAGAATGGCACCCAAATCTTGACGAATATTTGACAGTTGCCAACCTATATCGACTAATCATCAGACACTTTTCATTATAAATAACAATAAAGTCACAAAACTCTATCATCAGAAAAAATAGTATGACACCCAAAACTTGACAGAAATTTTGACACTAGCCAACATATACCGACTAATCATCAGACACATTCCATTAAAAATATTTATAATGGTCAAGAAATTTCATCATCTGAAAAAATAGAATAGCACCCAAATCTTGACGAATATTTGACACTAGCCAACATATATCGACTAATCATCAGACACTTTTCATTATAAATAACAATAAAGTCACAAAACTCTATCATCAGAAAAAATAGAATGACACCTAAATCTTGATGAATATTTGACAGTTGCCAACCTATATCGACTATTCATCAGACACTTTCTATCAAAAATAGTTATAATGATCACGAAATTTCATCATCAGAAAAAATAGAATGGTACCCAAATCTTGACGAATATTTGACACTAGCCAACAAATATCGACTAATCATCAGACACTTTCCATTATAAATAACAATAAAGATTACAAAACTTCATCATCAGAAAAAAATAGAATGGCACCTAAATCTTGATGAATATTTGACAGTTGCCAACCTATATCGACTAATCATCAGACAATTCCAATTATAAATACCCTTTGATGAATCAGAAGACATTAAATGAATTTTATAATTCCTTAGGTACTATATTTCAAAACATTTATAATACATTAGTTCTATATCCAAGGATTGGTCATCATCAGAGATAAAAAAATAATAAATCTCTCTGAAGTCTTTGAAACTATAAAAATATCGTTCATGGTATAAAACAAATTACTGCGAAGTTTAAACAAATTCTTTTATCTTCAGAAATGATGAAATCCAGGTGAATCGATTAGTAATATCTTTTTGAGATGTTTATTTTTGGCTGTTACATTTTTAATATATGTAGTAGCAGTTTAAAATTGTTTCGTAATTAAATGATTCTTTGTTTATTTGTGTTTTAGATGAACAAATCTTGTTGTTCCTCCACAGTAACTACTACAGTCTGGAAAGAACAAAAGACACCATTGAGTCCTACTATGTTATAAAGGCGGAAAGCCCTGAACTGTTCGCTAACTGGGACTTCAACAGACTGGCAACGCACTTCAGCTACATGTAAGCACCTCTAACCAACTAACCTGTTTTGATTTGTAGTCATGTTTCTCGGCCTTTCGGCCCAATCCATGAACAAAGCAATTACAGATCGATGCTTTTTTACGTGAGACCCTTTAGCCACATGAGAAGGCACACCACAGTCGTCTTGGAGGAGGGATGCGACCGAGCCCGCTCATGTGCCCAAGGTGGACATCGCGGAGGCGGGTCCCAAGCACCTCTAACCACCTCTAACCATCTCTAACCACCTCTATATCTTAATGCTGCATTATCTTAAGAAGATCGTATTTTCTAGTGTCACACAAGTTAGTGTAAGTTGAATTGAGAAAAGTCGAATCTCTGTTACTTTGTAGA
This sequence comes from Hermatobates lingyangjiaoensis, assembly GCA_026182355.1. Lineage (NCBI taxonomy): Eukaryota > Metazoa > Arthropoda > Insecta > Hemiptera > Hermatobatidae > Hermatobates > Hermatobates lingyangjiaoensis. The sequence continues at coordinate 11,037 of JAPFBL010001367.1, read as the reverse complement.
CCATTGATGGCGAACCTTTGACACGCGTGTCAGTTTCAGTTTTGACACGCCACTAACCACCTCTAACCTGTTTTGACTTTATATGTGTTCCTAAGCCTTTCGGCCATATAACCACGAAAAAATCAAATCAGGCCGACTAGTTTAACGAGCTGCCCTTTAGCCATAACCACCTCTAACCTGTTTTGACTTTTTATGTGTTCCTAAGCCTTTCGGCCATATAACCACGAAAAAATCAAATCAGGCCGACTAGTTTAACGAGCTGCCCATTAGCCATAACCACCTCTAACCACCTCTATATTTTAATGCTGCATTATCTTAAGAATATCGTATTTTTAGTGTCACACCAGGTAGTGTAAGTTGAATTGGGAAAAGTCGAGTATATATATTTATATATATATATACATCAATGATCAAACCACAATATGAAATGGGAAAAAAAAGACTAACATCTTTCAACTGTAACAAGCGGTCCTCGTCAGAGTCAACCCAACTCTGACGAAGACCACTTGTTACGGTTGAAAGATCATAGTCTTTTTCTCCCCTTTCATATTGTGGTTGAACACTGATTGTTATTTGACGTGTTTATGTGAAATCATGGTATATATATATATATATATATATTCACTGTTTTGTTATTGAGGGCTATGTCAAATAAAAGAAAATAAACTCCTTTCTAGGCCGACGTTTCGATGTATTTTTACATCATCTTCAGGGCTAAAATTAGAGTAAGACTATAATACATTTATCAAAACAATCTACAACTCACATAGAGAAATAACACACATTTTTGTTAAGACCAACAGATACATACAAAAGGTTATTTTATAATCAGAGTTGTTGAGTACACATCTATTTAAAAGTATCAGACTTTTATAAATGTTATTATAGTCTTACTCTGATTTTAGCCCTGAAGATGATGTACAAATACATCGAAACGTCGGCCTAGAAAGGAGTTTATTTTCTTTTATTTGACCTAGCCCTCAATAACGAAACAGTGAATATATATATATATATATATATATATATACCATGATAAACGAAAAACGGTCCGGCAGGACAAATAACAATTAAAATGAGCAGTGACACATAAACAGAAACACAACAAAGACTCACTTTTCAATATTTCGACCGTAATGGCGGTCGTCCTCAGGAGAAGAAGTGAATTGACGGAGGGACGACAGTCAACTGTATATATATATATATATGTATATGTATAAACAGATTTCACATAAACACGTGAAATAACAATCAATGATCATTACAGTTGAAACATCTTAGTCTTGTTTTCCCATTTTCATATTGTGGTTTGATCATTGATATATATGTATTCCTTCCTCGTCTCTTCATTAAAACTATAAAGCTTATCACCAATATTGTTAGTCGACATGTTTCGAATGTACCACATTCATCATCAGGACAATAATGAGAATAATAGTAGGATTGTTAGTTTATATATATAGAGGTGGATTACTATTGGAATGTTCACAGGACATCGCCCTGGATCACGGGGCATTATGGGGGATTAAGGCAGGGTGGTTGGACTCACCTACTACCTGGCTAATCTGGTTTGGCATGTTGGAAAATAGTTTGAAAATTCGACAAGAATTATTAAGTTGGATATTTATGGCTGCCTGCTTTTCTTGAATTATTAATGCTTCTAATATTTGTAATTTAATATGGTTTCTTTCTTTAGCGATAATTTTCGTGGAATTAACCATCATTTCTCTTGTGAGTTTTGTCTTATGGAGTGCTGTTGTATGGGATTTTGGCGCGCTGGCAGAAAGGTGCACCGTAATTCTTCTTGATAATGAAGTCGTGGTCATTCCTGTATATGAGCTTTTACGGACCTCGCAGCTCCCGATATTACATGAGTACTCATATATGAGATTTGTTTCTTTTGACTCCTTTACGCTAGGACTATTTTTCATTATTAAACTGCTTTTTGAAGGGCTTTGGTAGTAAGTTATCAGGGTCAAACTATCGTCAGGCTTAATACCTTTAACATGGCTTTTTATAATACCTTTCAATACACGTTCATCAGTTTTATATTCATCAGTATATTGGTTCTTGTAGAATATTTTGTGGTTTATGCCTCTCTTTTGGCTCTTATTGTCTGAGGTGAATCCATTCTCCAGGTAGCGTCTTAGAATGCTGTCGAAATATTTGTTTGAGTAACCATTGTTGATTAACGCTTGCTTGGTTGACGAAATATTACTGTTAAAAAGGTCCCAGGATGAGGCGGTCTTGTACGTTCTGTGGATGAGGGATCTGATAGTGGCGTCTTTATACCGTTGAGGGCATTCACTCTTCGCATTTAGGTATGATGCTGTGTTGGTAGGTTTTCTGTAACTTCCAACTTTTACAAATATATATATACATATATATCAATGATCAAACCACAATATGAAAATGGGAAAACAAGACTAAGATGTTTCAACTGTAATGATCATTGATTGTTATTTCACGTGTTTATGTGAGATCTTTATATATATATATATATATATGTATATATATATATAAAAAGATTTCACATAAACACGTGAAACAACAATCAATGATCAAACCACAATAAGAAATGGGAAAACAAGACTAAAATCTTTCAACCGTAACAAGCGGTCTTCGTCAGAGTCAAAAACCCAACTCAGTTGGGTTTTCAGTAACAAGCAGTCTGACGAAGACCGCTTGTTACGGTTGAAAGATTTTAGTCTTGTTTTCCCATATATATATATATATATCAATGATCAAACCACAATAAGAAATGGGATAATAAGTTAGTAGTTTTCGTCAGAGTAAAAAACCCAACTGTTAACAGTCTACGTGTATGTCAGAGTAAAAAACCCAAATGTTATCAGTATTCGTCAGAGTAAAAAAACCTCCAACTGTCAGCAGTCTTCGTCAGAGTAAAAAAACCCCCAACTGTCAGCAGTTTTCGTCAGAGCCAAAAACCCAACTTTTAGCAGTCTATGTCAGAGGTCAAAAAACCCAACTGTTAACGGTTTTTGTCAGAGTCAAAAACTCAACTGTTAGAAGTCTTCGTCAGAGTAAAAAAAATCCCAACTGTTACCAGTCTTCATCAGAGTCAAAAAACCAACTGTCAGCTGGGTTTTTTTAACTCTGACGAAGACTGCTTGTTAAGGTTGAAAGATCTTAGTTTTGTTTTCCCATTTCTTATTGTGGTTTGATCATTGATTGTTATTTCACGTGTTCATGTGAAATCTTATATATATATATATATATATATATATAATATATATATATGTGTGTGTGTGTGTGTGTGTGTGTGTGTGTGTGTGTGTGTGTGCGTGCGTGATATCGCTACTATTTTACTTACAAGAAGACGTCTTTTATTTTCAAAGACTGGCCACTTTTAGTACTCGTGCGCCAGCACCTGTTGCTTATGCAATCCCCTTGTCGACCTACTTTCCGCCACACATACACTTCCTTGCCTGACCACCACTGGGCTTTTGCCTCCAGTGTCAATAACCCCACTGCAACTGCTTTGCTCCAATCATCAGCTTTATCACAAGTTATTGCCTCCAGTGTCAATCAATACACACCATTGCTTGCTTTACTGCAATCATCAGATTTATAACAACACACTACTACCAGTGCCAATGAACTGTATTGCATTCCTTATAGTAATCATCAGCAATCATCAGCTTTATCACAAGTTATTGTCTCCAATGTCAATAACCCCACTGTGTTTTTTTGCTTCAATCATCAGATTCAGCACAAGATATTGCCTCCAGTGTCAATATACCCCATTGCTTGGTTTACTGCAATCATCAGATTTATAACAACACACTACTACAAGTGCCAATGAACTGCATTGCATTCCTTATAGTAATCATCAGCAATCATCAGTTTCACCACAAGTTATTGCCTCTAGTGTCAATAACCCCACTGCTGCTTTTTTTGCTACAATCATCAGATTCAGCACAAGATATTGCCTCCAGTCAATACAACCCATTTCTAGCTTTACTGCAATCATCAGATTTATAACAACACACTAATACCAGTGACAATGAACCGCATTGCATTCCTTACAGTAATCATCAGCTTCACCACAAGTTATTACCTCCAGTGTCAATAACCCCATGCTGCTGTTTTGCTCCAATCATCAGCTTTACAACAACTATGGCTCCAGTGTCAATACACCCCACTGCTTGCTTTACTGCAATCATCAGATTTATAACAACACACTACTACCAGTGCCAATGAACCGCATTGCATTCCTTATAGTAATCATCAGAAATCATCAGATTCAGCACAAGTTATTGCCTCAACAACAACTCTTTGCTTTATTGTAATCATCAGCAATCATCAAATTTACAACAACTTTTGCCTCCAGAGTCAAAAAAACCACATTACTTTGTTTATTGTAATCATCAGCAAACATCAGCTTTACAACAACTTTTGTCTCCAGTGTCAATAAACAACATTGCATTCCTTACAGTAATCATCAGCAATCATCAGCTTTACAACAACTTATTACCTGCAGTATCAATCAAACCCTTTGTTTGCTTTACTGCAATCATCAGTAATACAACACCTGTTCAATCAGACTAAGCACATAAACTACTTCAAAACATGCAGTGCTGTTTCTAACAATACGAAATGAATTCTGGAATATCCAGCTTAGCTTTTTATAGTGAATACCTTTAAGTAATATGAAGCAAACAAACATATTCTAAGTATATCATCAGGGAAAATGGAATAATCGTATACCAGTCCATAGACGAGCACGCAAGCATCTGGGCTACCTCCACCCTTATACCATGTTCAAACAGAACATAAAGATATTGCTACGCTTATTCAAAATAAATACATTGGAAATAATATCAACCAGTTTTGTAACAGAAAACCGGCTTTGCTACTTTCATCTGCTGGAATCCGGTTTGTCTAGATCCGCCTGTCTATATATATTGATTTATAGGGTAACTTATAAATAAAAATAAGATTTTTTTTATGCATAAAAATCAATGGGGTTTTTGGTATTTGGTTTTTCAATAACAGCACCCATGAGAATATTTGCAAGATCAGTCTAATAAATCAACAATTCTCCAATCATCTTAAGCCGTCGGTCCCGAGCCTGTACAATGTCAGGTACTCGTTAAAGATGCCCTATTCTAAATACACTTGAGTTAGGCATAATTTAGGACTCTCAATATAGAATGATTATTGTCTGGTATGACCAAAAAAATTAGTGTTCTTTCGTTGAACAGCCACTGAAACTAAACCTTAATATTAATTAACTGGACTACCCGTGGCCCTTTGTGTCACTCAGAAATTATAACAATAGTTATTGAAATTAACTCACTGAACATGATTGGCAGGGATGATTTTAATTGGTGTTTCTTGTTATTATGACAAATACGTTCGAGTCCCTGTATTTGTACTCCAACTTTCTCGTATTTTCTCGTAACGCCCGCGTCTCCTTTGTCCTATTTATTTTAATTGTATTAACAATAGGACCTAAGAAGAAGTCCCACCCACGAAAACCACCCACGTACCAAAATCATGCACCTGAAACTCTGTTTTTACATATTAATTCATTATTTATTCAATTCTTTTGTATTTGTATGGTTAAATGCTTGTTTTTAGTGTACTTTTGTTAGTTTTATAACATAAAATAGGAAATTATATACGGGTTTTGGGCCGTGGAACCAATTAATTTATTTTCCATTAATTCTTATGGTAATTATATGTTCGTGATACGAATTTTTTAAGATACGACGGGAGTTTTGGAACCAATTAAATTCGTATCTCGAGGTACTACTGTACTTGAAATGATCAAACCACAAATGAAATGGGAAAACAAGACGAAGATCTTTCAACAGTAACAAGCGGTCTTCGTCAGAGTCAAAAACTCAACTTGTGTCGGTCTTTTCAATTTGATGTTAAAAAAAAAAAATAATTTTTTTTACATGAAATTTAAAGTAAATTAGTTTATTTTTATTTCAATGTATATTAGGGGATATTTATTATTGGTGTTGTTGTTAACCTGGTATTCAGAGGGAATATTTTGAAAAACTGTGTGGCACCCTTGGTCCTTGCATAATTAACGCTCGGTTATTCTAGACCACTTTATTTGAATGATTTTAAGTTTTATCATATTAACGGCTTCAAACAATCCAACCATTTAAAGGTCATTTCTTAAGGAATGAAACAGCACCGAGGGTCAAAGTCCAAATAAACATTTCAAAAGTAAACATTCATAAATACTGCTCTCTAGTTCGAAACTAAATCATTCCAAATTAAAAATCTCTAAATATTAGAGATTTAGAGCTATGGTAGCCCAGTGGCTTGCATGCTCTATCGACACAAACTATGTCTATATGTAATGTTATAAGAAGGGGCTCAAGGTAGCCCAGTCGCTTGCCTGCTCTTTCGGCGCAAACTTCCTCTATTCTTATGTTATAAGAAGGGGTCAATCGTAGCCCAGTGGCTTGCGTACTCTTTCGAGACAAACTTTCATTTTTCATGGTACAGTAAATAGTACCATGGCCTCCATTTTTCATGGAGGCCATGGTAGTACAAATTGAATACATTTAAAAGCAATGATTTGAAAATAATTTTTAAAATTAAACATTTTTTAATTAAGGAAAATTTTGAAAAACTGTCTAGCACCCTTTGTCCTTGGATAATTATATTAATATAACGCTCTTATATTAAATTTTAATATAACGTTCTGCCTTCCTGCGGGACTCTTCGCCTCCTGATGACGACGATGGTCGAAATATAAAAGTGAGTTATTCCTGTGTCTATCTCTGAGCTATCTTCTTTTTAATTGGTTTTTATTTATAATATATTAATATATTTATTCAATTATTTTGATTTTTTTTTGGAATAGATATTTTTGATGATTTAAACCAGATCGCCAATTTATTTTTATGATTTTTTTTTCAAAATTAGTGGATTAGATGATGTTGAAGATTAATAATTGTTAATGATGAATTTTGATGATCTTTTATAAACTTTTTTGATGTATTTTAATTTTTTTTTATTTTTTTTTTCCAGGGAAATGGCACCGCTAGCCGGTAAAACACCTGAAGGCTATACAGTCATAGTTTACCGGCTGAAGGAGACAGATGCCTCGAAACTGATCGTGGCTGATTCGATGAAGACATTCTTTGCTTTTAATGACTTCAGGATCAGTGAAGACGGTTTGACTGATGGCTATGTGGTGGTCTTTGACATGAAAGGGTGTTCATTGGCCCACTTGGCAAGACTGTCAACGGCTATTTCACTTGTCAGAATATTCATGATTTACATTCAGGTAATGATCAATAAGTATATTATATAATTTCGACACAAACTATGTCTATACGTAATATTATAAGAAGGGGCTCATGGTAGACCAATGGCTTGCATGCTCTATCGACTCAAACTATTTCTATACGTAATGTTATAAGAAGGGCTCATGGTAGCCCAATGGCTTGCATGCTCTATCGACTAAAACTATTTCTATACATAATGTTATAAGAAGGGCTCATGGTAGCCCAATGGCTTGCATGCTCTATCGACACAAACTACGATATGTCTATACGTAATGTTATAAGAAGGGCTCATGGTAGCCCAATGGCTTGCATGCTCTATCGACTCAAACTATTTCTATACGTAATGTTATAAGAAGAGGCTCATGGTAGCCCAGTGGCTGACATACTCTATCGACACAAACTATTTCTATACGTAATGTTATAAGAAAAGGTTTATGGTAGCCCAGTGGCTGACATACTCTATCGACACAAACTATTTCTATACGTAATGTTATAGTAAGGAGGCTATGACAGCCAAATGGCTTGCATACTCTATCGACACAAACTATTTCTATCCGTAACGTTATAAGAAGAGGTTCATGGTAGCCCAGTGGCATGCATACTCTATCAACACAAACTATTTCTATACGTAATGTTATAAGAAGAGGCTCGTAGTAGCCCAATGGCTTGCATGCTCTATCGACACAAACTATTTCTATACGTAATGTTATAAGAAGGGGCTCATAGTAGCCCAGTGGCTTGCATACTCTATCGACACAAACTATTTCTATACGTAATGTTATAAGAAGAGGCTCATGGTAGCCCATTGGCTTGCATGCTCTATCGACACAAACTATTTCTATACGTAATGTTATAAGAAGGGGCTCCATGGTAGCCCAGTCGCTTGCCTGCTCTTTCGGCACAAACGTCCTCTATTCTTATGTTATAAGAAGGGGTCAATCGTAGCCCAGTGGCTTGCGTACTCTTTCGAGACAAACTTTCATTCTTCATGGTACAGTAAGGAGGTCATGGTAGCCCAGTGGCTTGCGTGCTTCTTCCACACAAACTATTTCTATACGTAATGTTATAGTAAGGGGACTATGATAGCCCAATGGCTGGCATGCTCTATCGACACAAACTATTTCTATACGTAATGTTATAAGAAGGGGCTCAAGGTAGCCCAGTCGCTTGCCTGCTCTTTCGGCACAAACGTCCTCTATTCTTATGTTATAAGAAGGGGTCAATCGTAGCCCAGTGGCTTGCGTACTCTTTCGAGACAAACTTTCATTCTTCATGGTACAGTAAGGAGGTCATGGTAGCCCAGTGGCTTGCGTGCTTCTTCCACACAAACTATTTCTATACGTAATGTTATAGTAAGGGGACTATGATAGCCCAATGGCTGGCATGCTCTATCGACACAAACTATGTCTATACGTAATGTTATAAGAAGGGGCTCAAGGTAGCCCAGTCGCTTGCCTGCTCTTTCGGCACAAACTTCTTCTATTTTTAATGGTATAGTAAGGGCCCACGGTAGCCCAGTGGCTTGCGTACTCTTTCGAAACAAACTTTCATTCTTCATGGTACAGTAAGGAGGTCATGGTAGCCCAGTGGCTTGCGTGCTTCTTCCACACAAACTATTTCTATACGTAATGTTATAGTAAGGGGACTATGATAGCCCAATGGCTGGCATGCTCTATCGACACAAACTATTTCTATACTATTTCTACACAATCTTTTTCTATTCTTAAGTTATAAGAACGGTTCAATCGTAGCCCAGTGGCTTGCGTACTCTTTCGAAACAAACTTTTATTCTTCATGGTACAGTAAGAAAACCATGGTAGCCCAATGGCTTGCGTGCTTCTTCCACACAAACTTCCTCTATTCTTATATTATAAGAAGGAGTCAATCGTAGCCCATTGGCTTTCGTATTCTTTAGAAACAAACTTTTATTCTTCATGGTACAGTAAGGAAACCATGGTAGCCCAATGGCTTGAGTGCTTCTTCTACACAATCTTTTTCTATTCTTATGTTATAAGAAGGGTTCAATCGTAGCCCAGTGGCTTGCGTACTCTTTCGAAACAAACTTTTATTCTTCATGGTACAGTAAAGAGGCCATAGTAGCCCAATGGCTTGAGTGCTTCTCTACACAATCTTCTTTTATTCTTATGTTATAAGAAGTGTTCAATCGTAGCCCAGTGGCTTGCATACTCTTTCGAAACAAACTCTTATTCTTCATTGTACAGTAAGGAGACCATGGTAGCCCAGTGGCTTGCGTACTTCTTCTACACAATCTTCTTCTATTCTTACGTTATAAGAAGGGGTCAATAGTAGCCCCGTGGCTTGCATACTCTTTAGAAACAAACTTTTATTCTTCATGGTACAGTAATGAGGCCATAGTAGCCTAGTAGCTTGCGTACTCATTCAAACACAACTTTTTTTCTTAAAACACTTTTTTCTGAAGATTCTTCAGAAGGAACTAAATTGAAACAGCTTCAGAAACCTTTTCCTTAAAATAACTTCAGATGCATCTTTTATAGTCTGAAGATTTTTCTTGACAACGTTCTTTTTTATCCATTTCCACCTTGAAACTATGCTGGTTTTGCAAGTTGTATATTGTTAATAAATACAAAAAGGTACAGTCATTTTAAATAATGATGACAAACAGGTCTGGTGTCATGTGACAAATGACACAGCATTTGACTGTTACGTCACTACTGGAAAGAGTTAATAAATCGATTTTAACATCCGGATTGACTTTGGGACAAAGTAACTATTGATTAAAGAATGAGTTAGGGCTAGTAAAATACCTTTATGGCTACCGTACAATCGACTCTAGTACAAAGAAGACTGACGCAATAGAACGGATCATTTTAACGAAGGCTTAATGAAGTGATAATGACCTTAGTATTGTTATACGGCTTTGGAGGGGGCCAGGCTAGCTCAGTGGTTACGTACTCGCCTCTGAACTGACAGGACCTGGGTTCGATCCTCACCTGGCCCTCGATTTATTCACGCGAGAGGTGAATAAATCAAACATAACCAGGTATTCATGGGCCAGGGTAGCTCAATGGTTACGTGCTCGCCTCTGAACTGAACAGGACCTGGGTTCGATCCTCGCCTGGCCCTCGATTTATTCACGCGGGAAGTGAATAAATCTGAGCACGTCGTCCCTCGGAGAAGGACGTTAAACTATCGGTCCCGAGCCTGACGATGTCAGGTACTCGAAAAAGATCCCCTACTCTAAATACATTTGAGTTAGGCAAAATTTAGGACTCCCACTGTAGAATCAATCTTTATTGTGTGGTATCACAAAGGGCCAATGCTCGGACTACGTGTGTTCCCTTGTGGAACTGCCACTGCAACCTAACCTAACCTAACCTAACCTAACCAAACCTCACCTAACCAAACCTCACCTAACCTAACCAAACCTAACCTAACCAAACCTAACCTATACGGCTTAGTGTAATGTCATGTTGTATTCTAACGGGGCCATTCTGGTATACCTGTATGTGATTCAAACTTACCACAAGTACATCTCATCCATAGGATGTTCAGTGCTAAGATTTTCTATCAAATATACACAATAATCGCTCACTTTTCCCGGATACTGGGGACCAAATACACCCGCGAAAAGCGGAAATCCGCGAATAATGGACGCACCTTTATAAAAGCCTCTAAAACTCAAACAACGACCTTTCCAACAGAGAGTGAATCTTTACCTTACTGAATACTGTACTGTGTTGTAAATAAAAATGAAAAAGAAAAAAATAAGAAATAA